>PHNY01136318.1:594-11266 GCA_003724115.2 Anethum foeniculum
TTTGGTCTTGCCGTGCTAAATATGTTATATATCTACCTCTATGTTGCTGTAATAGTCGTTACCTCCAACATCATCATCATCGCAGCTAAAATATTGATTTCCCGTGCCAAAAAAAAAAAACAGTATTTTAAGGAATATTGGATCTAATGTTTAAAAACTACAGGACATTACTGCGTGATGAAAACATTAATATGTAACAGAACTACCGTGAACTGAAGGGCAGATCGAAGATTAAAATTTATATGCATACTAAAGGTTATGTTATGTGCAACAAGCATTACAACTAATTTTTTGTTATATTTTCACATGAACTTTTTTATAATCGGTTTATCTTTCTTAGCATAGTTCGTGTGAAACACATCAGACAGATTCATGTTTGTTTTTAAAGACATATCCGGACAGAAGCTCACTATACCATAGACAGGTTTGGTTTGTTCCATACCCCCCTCTCCCCATGGGTTTCTAAACCCTATACTTCATGGGTCTGAGGTATGAGTTTTAAAATTGAAAAAACTCAACCAAATACATGGTATGGGTTTTATTCATTCCAACCCGATACCTCATACCCAATGTTGCTGAAGCAAACACCCTCTAAAAGGGCCAATTTCTTTAATTAATTTAAGAAAGGTAGGGAGAAGCTTATGGTAGACTCAGCATATAGCATATGACCATGCATACTAGTTCAAAATTGCTGTCTGAACACCGTCAGGATCCTAAAACATATATTATACCAGCTGAAAGATTAAAACATCATCAAAGGATAAAACTCTCACTAGCAAAAAAAGAAGAAGATCCACTTTACATGACTGATCAGTGTTCCTTCACATTGTACTTTAAGCCACCCCTTGGACATCTAAACAATTCACACCAAACACATCCTAAAGGAAAGGTCGTATCCAAAGCACAAGGCCCTCATCAGCAGGGTTCAGAGAAGATCACAAATGGACATAGCTTTACACTTAATTTTCATAAAGAGGTTGTTTTTACAGGTTTGACGCATCATACCAAATAAAAAACTAATCTGACATTGAAATTCTCTGAAGTTATCTTGCAGATGACATTACTACTCTGCTTTGATTTTATAATAACGAGAATCCAGTAGTCCACGCACCAAGGAGACAAGCCCCTGTCCATCTATCAAAATTTTAACTTAGTATAAAGTTTCTAACCTACAATTTCAGGATGGGACTAGAGACCCAGATTTCTCCTATAAGGTCCTAAGAATTACGCAGCGCTTTCTTGAGGCTACACTAAGCTGGAATATCTTTGTGAAACCTACGAACATAAAACAGTTTCGGGCTCTGGGCACCAACATAAAACAGTGCACGATCACTGACCTTATTATGGTTTGTAAAATTTCTCCTTGTTGCAAGTAAGAGAGGGAATCCAATTAATTTTACAGCTTCAGAAGAAATGGCTTTTAGAATAATTCAAGGGCAGAATCAACTGAAGAGATAATTCTCTTATTCAACTTGGGGCAAGATACATGGCTTTTTATTTTGTAACTAGTTAGCACGACTTAATGGGCACACGAAGTCACATGCCTTGTTCATTTTTAAGTTTTTTTGTAACAGAAATTGGAAAGTGTTGTAATTTTGGATGATTCAGTGACCGAAACTTCATCCTACCAAATTTTGAAGTGATGTGGAAGTGTGTCTTATTAAACTAATTACTCAGTTTTCTGGCTACGTATATCTGAAGATGTTATGTCTACAGATTAGTTCTGGAATAGAAATGTGAATGACACATGAATACATGATGAGAATGACCGACACAAGTTAACCGTTTTGGCATCCCATATTTTCCTCTGAACTAAATTGTATGAAAAGGATATTAACAAACTAGAAACAAAGTATTCTTAGACAGTGTTTTGCATCCTACACCGAAAACTCATAATCCACAAAGACCCAATTACCGGGAAATCAAACCAATTATTCAAACATAATTCAGAAAAAAGCATGAGCATACAGAATTATTCAATAAATTTACTTCAAATTTATGCATAAACTTATCATACCTGGCCTCAAATTCCCGGATCTCAACCAGTTCTCCTCCATACACATCAGACCAACACACTTTTCTCTTTTTTCTACGGCCACAAACATTGACATCCTTTGTGCTTAAGTATTCATTTCCATCATCGAGGCCACTAGAAATTGTGATAGTTGTCTTTTTCAAACTACTCTTAATACCGACTTTATTGGTGATAATATCATCATGAACCGTACTAATATCATGAGTCTGGTCATTCTCCTGCGGGGACACAGGAGTGTTAGGCAAGATGTCCTGCTGTTTAGTTGGACGTACTGTCGGAGGAGCTGAACTCTCACATCCTGCGGCAGTGCGACCAAAACAAATGAAGGAAGCTAGCGCACCTGCAGACAAATCGTTTCTTACGTGAAGCCAGCTGAAGATCAAAACCAGCTTTTAGGTCCACCAAACTGGTACTTATTCCAAGGCGTAACTCTCATCTAACCCGGGAAAAAATATGGTCAGGCCCTCAATGTAGCCAGAAGCTGAAGAAGAGAAAAACACTCCTCCTTGACCTTGGTCCTTCCACAGTCACATTTGTAGCCCTTACTGTTGAGGTTCTTTGTATATTACATAGTTCCAGAATCCAGACAGAACCAACATAAAAAGGTGTAATACTAGGAAAAGATTGTCAAAAGGCACATTTGTTCCATCTTCCTACTAATGCATAATCTTTTTTAGCCAAAATCAAATGGAAATAAGTGTCATTGGTGAATGGAATTAAAACTGCCACAATCGTTATTTGCTCCCTTCAGTCCATAACACAATTAAGATAAATTTATATGCTTAATGTTTGTTAAAAATTTGCGGAACTATGTATAAAAAGCCGAGAACAGTTATTATCACGTATTTCTGAGACGCTATAAATATTCTTCACAGAGTGTGATCCCAATCCCATGCATATAGTACATATATAATTAGTTTGAGTTAAAAAAATGTAATCCATATAAGCTGCGGATTGTTTAATAATAACTAATGAGTTTGTTGCAGTGAATTAATAATAACAATTGAAGCGCAGCAGCAAAAACACAAAGGCAGATAGAGATTTGAAACTTACAGATCTGAAACTTATTTCAATATACGCCACTCCTGGATTTAAGATTGACGACAAAACAAAGATTTTAACAACAATATATGTCGTAAATTGTATCTAAAAATTTGAATTGAATAACCAAGTTCAAATATCTAAAAATTTACTATTTTTAACTAAAAACTGTTACTTTTAACACCACTGGTGTCTGTTTTGTACTTTGCCATTTAACTTTGTTTGTTCTTAAACACATCAATGTTTAAATAAATAATTTTGAAAATTGGGTTTTTTTCCCCTTTGTTCCAGTATTTTGGTATTTTAAATTTAAACAAGAACTTTAGGTTTGTAAAGCTAGATTGGATCTAAGTTCAAGGTTTAGGATAAGCCATTCATTTATAAAGAACAGAAATTAACAAAGAAATACCTAAACCATTCATTTATAAAGAACAGAAATTAACAAAGAAAAAAAACAACCGTTGAACATTGATTTGTAATCTCAAGCTCTATCTAAGCTCCATTTGTTCAAAAAACTGTATTCAGCCCTTGAAAAAAACAGTGCTAGATATCAAGAAGCAAAATATTCAAGTTTTTCCATTCCAATTACATAACATAGACATAGTCGATCAATTTTTTGCACGCAATTATGGTCCCCTTCGGTAATTGTACTTATTCCAATGTTGTAATTACTCCATAGAATGTAAATTGAAGTAATAGCCATTACAACAAGACCTCAACTTATGCATCCATAAGCATCTTGCAACATAAACTAATAAAGGGTACTCAAAAAGTAGATTCGTGGTCTGGACTATCGTCGCGCATGTCCATGGAGGTATAGTTAACACTGAAGGGATTAGACTCCCTATGTTGTGCTTGCACAGAGTTGGGATCATTATTCCTCATTCCATTGACAAGATTTTGTGCACCATTTGGGTTATAACCACTTTGAGAAATATGATAGTTCTGAAGACTCCGACGAACTGGGCTTGACAGAGCATTTGAGAAAACATTATTTCTGGATTGCTCATCAGCGTGCTCGCACCGGAAACCCTGGCCACCAATTGGTGCACCAGCTGAACCTGAAGAAACAGAGTTTGTGTACAGCGTTGCAGCTTGTAAATGCTGATTCTGCAGTGGAGCTCTAGGGGACAAAGATGGCTCCTCCATATTTCCATCCAGATTCATCTGCGAAATCAGATTGACAAAGAAAACTTTGACATACATTGTTTTTCTGATTTTACAACTTAGATATACTACATACCACTATTGGGGTATTACCAAGGAGAACCGTAATCCAAGTAAAAACTGAATTTTAACGAAGTAAAATAGAGCTAAACATTATAGAAAACAAAACATTCAATCCTAAACAGAAAATAAAAAGCTACCAAACTAAACATCTATGAATCTATAGTAAGAGAGTTTGATGAAAAGCTGTATCATATTTCTTTGCACTCTAAGCTACATCCGGATTGCGTGCAATGGGTGATAGAAGAAAAGATGAGGAAGACAGAGAAAGTGCAAGAGAACTAGAATATATTAGTCTCCAAGACTAATTTAAAGCTCCTTTTTTTTTTTTTGCTAAGTAATTTAAAGCTCCTTTTTACTTTTGAGGTAATGAAATATAGTGAATATAAAACAGAAATTGTACTTTTTATAGGGCATTTATTTTCAATCTTCATTTTTCCTTCTAATTCAGTCCAACAAGTTTAAACCGGAACCGGAAGTTTGAAACACAGTACTACTAATGTTGAAAAGAATTTTCATTTCTGCCTCCTCGTATTCTTCACACATCTTATTACGAAAAAATTTGCTCTTATTTTTTCGCTAATCTTTCTTTCAAAGTTTAATTCTCCTATTCCACCTACAACATTTTTTCACAATTTACATTACACGCCCTCTCATTTCATTTATCCAAACCAAATAAAGGGCTAATGTTTTTCTAATTACTGAATGAAGTGGGGACTGAAAATCATTAAACAACCCACGAGATTTTCTCCCATTACCCAATTCCTCAACTTTTTAGTTCAATTGATGAACTTCAGATATAGATTAATACATAATCTAAATTGGGCAATTTATATGAAATGTTCACGTGACCACAAGTCAGTAGCAGTACCGCTTAACATCTTTAAAGGTCAGCATTACATATTAATATACACATCAACTGCATTATCATTTATCATATACTAAGATACACATCGTTCATGACAGCATATCCTGAGTAACCACAAAGATGAATCAGGCAAATACACACGACAAAACAAAGCTTTTCGTGTATCTGGGCATGTAACCCCTTGCTGGCCACATTTCAAGGTTTCTGAGCATAGTAAGCCACAGAGTTTGTTAAATATGAGTAGAAGGTTCTTTTTTAACTTGCTTTAATAATGTCTAGAAATTGTTATTAGTGTTTCTGTTTCAGATCTAAGATGCTATATTTTTATAATTGTTTTGTACCAATTAGATTGGACTTCAAAAAACTAAGTTCCTGTCATCAACTAGAATATCTGATAATAGATAATTTAACAAGCTATGAATATATCCAAGAGGAGAACCTGTAGGTAAGTAAGAATGTCAACTGTCGTTACTCTGGACCCGCTCTCTTGTTGCCTCAAAATCCACTGGTATAGCTTTTCCTGCAAAAGATGAAAATAATATAATTAGGCAGCATAAATGAAAAGTCTGGCTAAATTAAACAATACAATGTAACTACGAATCGTGATCAATAAGAATAGGTTATATTTAGATGTCTTAACAAAAAGATGCCACCCTCGATTCTATCTCCCGTGCCTGGTAATTCTATCCGTCATATTCACATTACCGTCTATCTTTTCGTGACGTTCTAATTTGTATCTAAGAAGCAGAGACTTTGACCAGCCAGCTTTAACAATTATTAAATTACTGATCAGGTATAGTTATATTATTGTGCTCACTGATCCATAGTTAACACAACTGATCCAGATAAATTAGAAACAAACAAAAGTAAAAGCCACACATATGATTGAGTCTTAGGTAGTTGAACATTTTAATGTTGTCTAAACCTACTGAGTCCCTCTTGACAAGTAATTAGTATTGACACGTATTAGTATCTCATCCAAATTCGGAGTTAAAATTTGTCATAAATATCTTAATCATCTCTGTATAGAAGCACTACGCTCTAAGAGAGGCTGGACAGTGACAGAAATGATAGTTGTTTAAACATGATCGCAACGAGTGATGTTTAATTTACGGAATTATGAGGTTATTCATTAACAATGCAACAGTGTCCAGTTTAAATCAAGTAAAAACAACAATAACATAGAAATAAAATGTTCCGAATGGGTCTAGTAGTAAATGAGAATGAAAATACAGTTGAATAAGGTGTGATGGGGAGATACCAAAGCGTGACGTTCACCGGCTTGAAAGGAAAGCTTATGATGATTGATAGACTGGGAATAAAGCTGAGAAAGAGCATTTGCCCCTGTAGAAAACAATGAATACAGGCTTCTGTCCACCTCGTCCAGGCTCGATCCCACCGACTTCCTCTTCTTCCCCATCATACCCAACACTCTCTCCCTTTGATCACAAGGATACTATATATTTATTCTGCATTAATTAAATCCTATATAAATTCTAAAAAGGAATTATATCCCCCCTATTATAACAAATATTTAGTATTTATTGCTCAAATAATATTAATAATATATTCATGATATTAATTTTAAAAATAGAAATAAATTTTAAAACACATTAAATTAATAAATATTTTTATAAATAAATTAATTTTATATATATATATATATATTACTATACTTTGCACGCACACATTGAAAATTAGTATTGTAAAATATAACGTAACGTAATATGTAGTAGAGCTAATCATAACTCTGCACAAAATAAAAGACAGGTAAACAATATTAATAATGAAGCACAGAAATCTTGAAAAAAGAAGATTGAATAAATACAAAGAATCAAAATATGAAATTAAAGTTTGAAGTCTGCATAAGAGTCATAAAAATAAGTTCATTAATATGTTCAGACTTCTGTGAAGAATAACATATCAGAAGACAGTTACAAAAAAATGTATTTGTTTGACGTATCGAAAATCACGGGAATTCAGTGAAATAAAGCAATAAAGCTGCAAAGGATAACATCACCTAAGGATTACAAAGAGAACAAGATGTTCTATGCTAGTCATTTGTGAACCAGACCAGTGCACTAAGCGCCAATATATCAGAAAAGGATTAATCTAGTTCAATTCAGAAGAATAGATGATTATAGAAGCGGTTGAAGCAATGATTAAAGATCAGGACTATACTGAGTAAAGAATGAAAATATTCTAAATCTTATACTTGATAACTTTATGCCACCTCCTAGGAATTGAGTTGGAGAAATGGCTAAGTCATAAAGAGGGAGATCTTGCCGCCTTCAAGAGATGGAAGTCAAAATTTTGGCTAACACAAGTCAAGAGTATCATTTCTGCCACCTCTAAGTTTTAGTAGGTGGAAATACTAAGGCAACTCAAGAGAAAATGTTGTCGCACCCTAGAAATCAACTTATATTTATTTCTAAGTCAAGGCAATACAGGCGCTAATATGTCGCCTCCTGGGATGTTTGATAGAATTATTTCTAAGACAATACAAGGAACATCCTGCCTCCTTCTAAAATTATAAAGCCAGAATTTTGTCTAAGTCAAGAATGGCTTCTCTTGGTGATCCTATGCCGCCTCCAAGCCCTTTGCATTTTCAGATTGTTTGAAGCAAATTAATACACTTTGTTCTAATTAAGCCATATGTACTAGTTTGTAAAGTCTACACTGACAAAAGTAGATTGAATTCATTATGGTCATAATCTTCCTCGGCTAACCAACTGATCAAACGGGAGATCCATTGAATACATCGTATTTACTTCTCAATTTTTTATTTGTAACGTCGTGTTGTCGAATTTATTTTAGCTAATCTTTATTGATTAGAGTGTAACAAACTCAACAATTATATTAATACAACAATATATTCCTCAAACTTGTTTCGTTTGTTTTAATTCCGCACTTAAATTTATAATCCGCTAAGTCAAAATATTTGTGAGTATCGTTTTCAACCTCCCCTTCTACGATACTGTTAAACCTAAAAAGTATCTATATGTATTGTAATATTATAAACGAATTATGATAAATTTGGTTGGTTATCTGTTTGGTAATAATCTTTAAATTTAAAAGTAAATACATAAAAATCGTTAGATGTAATACTTAAAAAAAATTATTTTTTATTTTAATATTTTGACTATTTATCAAAGGTTAGAATCTAATCAAAAACATTATATAATTAAATATTTAAATTATTAATTTTATAAATAGAAATAAACCATCCATAACATATTATAATATTTTCTCTCCCTAGTAGCAACCAATATATTAATATATCTATACTATATTATATAATAGACGAAATATTGAAATTTTTGGTTCAACGATTTTCGGTTTTCTCCTTATTTATTAATAATATTATTATTTATTATTAATAATATTATTATTAATAACTAATCAATTACCTTTTTCAACTAAAACACTAATTAAAATTTTCAACTAAAACATGTTATCTTTAATAACTAATCAATTAACTTTTTCAACTAAAACACTACTTACCTTTTTCAATTAAAACATGTTATATTTCCTATTTTTTTCCATCTAAAACATCTCCTTTTCCAAAAATATCACGGGGAAATGATTACATATCATAATCTCTCTGATCACTTTGGTTGATAATCCTGTTCCTTCTACACTCTTTGGAAGGATTAGCTCTATGCTCTGATACACTTTGAAGGATTACTCAACTAAGGGGGAGAAGTGGTTAAGGGGTTACAAAAGAAGTGGTTAAGAGGTTACAAAAATAGTAGTTTGTTCTTCTTATCTTTCTCTTTATCTAAGGGGGAGAGATTATTTTCGGTTCTAAGTTCCAAATACTATCTTTGCACTCTATGGGAAGATCTGAAGATTGAAGAAGTATTGTGGAAGAGTTCTTTATGTCTTGTCTGGAAGAGAAGTTCAACTTAGGGGGAGTTTCACCTGAAGGAGAGATATAAGGAAGTTTGAAGAAACGTATCTACATGCAACTTCACTGAAGGGAAAGAAGAACCAGTTCTCTACTGAAGCTGAAAGTATATTGAAGATGTAGTAAGTATAAGATAGCATTATTTACAAGTCCAGAGCTAAATGTTCAGAAGCTAATTGAAGATCTATTTTTGGAGTTAGTTGAGTTATCCTCCAAACTGTTGCTTCTCCATTGTTAATTGACTGTCAGGTGTAACAGCCAAATAGGGGGGGGGGATTGTTGAGCAAGAATGAAGCTAAATATATTATCTCAACAATACATGGTTTGGTAACTCAACATTAAACAGGACTTGCAAATATTACTATGATCACTGGAATCATTCAAGTTGAAGATTTGGTATATACATGGATCAAGACTGACTACAGTGAAGAAATCCCTGACAATGCACTGTCAGAAGTTCATTAATATGTTCAAGCAATCAGTGGAATAAATAATTAAAGGTATTCGAAGAAGTTTGTGTTGATACAGGTGAAGATCGGGGTAGTTAAGTGGTTTTGCCAATAAAGAGCTCTGCTTATCAATGGTTTGTAAAGTTTATAATATGAAGGCGTGAGAGTGGAACTAGTCGTCTGTGAACCAGACCATTACACTAGGCGTCAGTGATCCGTGAAGAGAAACGGAGTATTATTATTTGAAATATTGTTAAGTGGTCAAGTGATATGATTTGGATTGCTCTATTTGGATGAAGGGATTAAAAGAATTTGGTTTTAATTCTTTTAATTAAATCAATGGTTTGGCTTATATAAATAAATTAATTTAGTCAAGAATTAATTTATTTAGTAAGTTAATAGATTGGTTAGTTAATTATAAAGTTTTAAAATTAATCAGTTCGCTAAAGGAGAAGAAACGGCTCAAATAGACTATTTTTATGTGATTTTTTAAAGAGAAATACTATCTGTTTGAGCTGGTAATACTATTCAGTAGTACTACCGATAGTATTACCAAGTCAAATCAGTAGTATTACCGAAAGTACTACTGAGACAGTGATAGTATTACCGAAAGTACTATTGAGTGGAGGATAGTATTACCGATAGTACTGCCAGTTCAAATGATAGTATTACTAGTTCATTTCATAGTACTGCCGATTGTATTACAAGGGTTATTGGATTGTATTAGCAGCTCTTGGATAGTATTACAAGAGTAAATGGATTGTGCTTTACAGGTTATAAAAGAAGGGTTTTTACAGATTGAAAAATTGTGAAGTAAATGCAGCCGTCCAGATATAATATTTGCAACATGCTTGTGTGCGAGGTTTCAAGCTGATCCAAAAGAATCACATCTGATAGCTGTCAAAAGAATTTTTAGATATCTGAATGGTACACCTAATCTTGGTATTTGGTATCCTAAAGATACGGGCTTTGATCTCATTGGCTATACAGTATCTGATTATGCTGGTTGTAAGATTGATCATGTTAGGTCCCAAAGTATTGTAGAAGGGGGGGTTGAATACAATACTCACAATTATTTCGATTTCTTTTCGAGTTCTTCATTTAGTTACGTAATCGAAATAAACACAAACAAGTTCGAGGAA
>PHNY01136354.1:1971-13816 GCA_003724115.2 Anethum foeniculum
AATAATGAAATTGGAGTTGAAATAAATAAAAAAATAAATTCGTTTCGCACAAGAAAAATGTTATCAGGTTTCGTTTGATTTTTTTTGGGTTTCATCTTAAGTTCTAGAAATCAGATTTAGATGATGTAAAAAGAAAAATTATCAGGTTCCATTCGATTTTATTTTAGTTCTATATTTAATTATAAAAATCTGATTTAGACGATTTTATTACCCACACAAAACTTATGAAACAATCTTTAATTTAGTGATGGTTTAAATAATCAGTTACGGATTTTGTATTAAAGATTCAATTATATTTATGATAGTTTAATTATATGATCATAAATAGTTTAAAAGTTATTAGACAAGAAAATCTATCACACATTAGTATCAAAAATAATTTATATAAACATAATGTATATAAACATATGTATTTAATCGAAAATATCACTTTATGCGAAAATCAGGACCGTTATTTAACAATGCAAATTTTTGAAAAAAAAATTAGTTATCACGATAGAGGAGTCATTAAATTTTAAGACTGATCCCCATTGGGGACCAAGATTTTTTATTAATTTAGAGAGGTTTTTACTTTAGATAGTATTAATTTAGAGAGGTTCTATTGTAGATGCTTATTTTTGGTTTAAATCATGAAAATATAGATGTTCCTTTATTTTAGATCGAACAACTATCGTCTCTTTATTTCAAGATCTAACGGTATTTTTGAAAGAGTTAAGGAAAAAATAATCAAATTGGAGTTGAAATAAATAAAAAGAATACACAAAAAAAAAGTTATCGACTTTCGTTTGATTTTATTTATGTTTCATCTTGAGTTCTAGATATCAGATTTAGACGATTTTACGTCTCACGCGAAGTCACGGAATAATCTTAATTTAGTTATGGTTTAAAAAGTACTAAACAACTAAGAATCCAAAAATTTAAGAGAAATGACAGTTTTGAATCTTGCATTATGGATTATATTCAAGATTGGATAACAACTTATTTTTGGCTTAAATCATGAAAATATTGAATATTTATTTATTTTACGTCCAACGTTTGTTATCTATTTATTTGAAGATCTAACAGTCATTACATCCTTTATTACAATACCTGAGTCTACCAAAGCAGAGTTGGTATTCAGTTAACCCATTAGAAAACTATAGATTAATTTATGACCAATCATAAAGCATTCCTAAATTTTAGACCAATCATATTATACCAAAGATTTTCCTTATTTACCATTCTCATCATACTATATTAATCATGATTAGTTAATAATTCTAATTTGAATATAGTAATTACTTGATTTAATATAAGCGTTCGATATTCTGACCGACTAAAACTACGTTTCGAATTTGGGTTTAAGTTAAGCAACTTTTGGACCTAAGTATACTAACACCATTCGAAACCCGTATTTGTCAATTATGTACTCAAATCAAACTTCTAATTTGGCTTTGTAATTCTTAATCTTGTATATTCATACTTTTTTATAATTTAATGATAAAAAAATCTTTATACTTTATCTTAACTTTCATAATTATAAATTTTAATTATTTCTTTATTATGACTTCGTATGCATTCTTGACTTCATAGATAGAAAATTTAAAATGCATTTATTATATTAGTTCTTAACACCGTACATATTTAATAGGGGCACTCTTTAAGATTATATACTTTTATTATTGCAACTTTTCAAATTTATAAATTGATAATTTATCTAATAAATACATTAGCACTGTCAATGTTCCGAAAAATTATGAATAATACTAATTTAATCTAAAAATATATACTTATATAATTTTGTCTAATCATACATTTTTGTTTAAATATACAACATTTTAACAAGACTTATTCTCATATTTAGTTAGCGCACTCCTTAATATTGTATACTTTTCAAAATTTAAACATTGATAGTCAATCTAATAAATAGGTTAGTTCTGTCAATATTTTGAAAAAATTAAAATAATTAACTTAACCTAAAAATATATAGATAAAGATCAACGAAAGAGATAAAAGAAGAAAATGTAAATCTATTGTCTGTATATGTAAAATCTGAAAATTTATGATCCACATTAAGAGTACTATAAAAATTTGTGTGATTAAATTGATATATGATAATAAGACCCTTAAAGAAGTACATGTTTATGTCATTTCTTTTTGTTTTAAAATTTTTCAAAGTGCATAACTTAAAAATCTTGCAATAATGGTGACATGCACGGGCATATACTTGAACATTATATAGGAATATGTGTTCTCACATCTCATACAAGCCACCAACGGACTCCTGCACCTACACATATTCAGTTGTTACATGAGCTTCTCCGAGAAAAGACATATGATATTCTGTTGCATATCAACCGTAAAACTTCATGTAAGAAAAAGTGCTAAGCATAGTTGGTGTAAGCACTCATGAGAAACGTCTATGTCATATATAGTTCTACATAAACCTTCTATTACTTGGACTTTTTAGAAAAGAAATAACTTAGGTGTTATTGGCACAATTTTTTTACTTTGGATTAGAACACGTATGTATGTTGTGTAAAGTGGGTGAAATTGGACCATACTTCTGGAAAACAATATATCGGGTCTCTGAGTATGGATAATTGACATTTAAAACAATTTTTCAAGTAATTTTGTGTGTAAATATAATAAATATATATTTTTTATATGGGTAAAAATGATGAAGATTAGCGTTCGGTGCCTAACACGGGTAAAATGCTATTTTTAATAAAATTTATAGTTAAATTTAGGTAGAATAATATTAATATAATTTATATAAATGTCAGAGTGAATGCCTTTTTTTACCTATTTTTAATATATGTTACCTATATTATCTTTTGACGGGATTGTGGTCCTTAATGAAATACATGTCTAAGAAAGTGGTCATCCTTTTTCTTTTTTAAATTTCCCGAAGTGCATAATATAAAACTATGCATTAATATTAATGTCCATACACATATGTTGGATACGTAAACATTTTATAGCCATATTAGGAATACTCACGTTTACTACAAGTTACCAAACTACCTACACACATTCATTAGCTACGTGGGCATCTCCACGCATCCGGGAACCGTATGGGATATTTATATCATGTACGGCACAACAACTGTAACACTCAATACGCATTCGAGGAAAACGTGGGCAGCGTACATACATCTACCGAAAATGTGCTCAACTGTGACCACGTAGATGCGAGACATGCGGTACTATTCAAGTGGGTATCCGACTAGAAAAATAACATATCTGTGACAAGCGTTGGTGAAGTACACGTATTCTAGGGAAGCGTGTGGAGTATAGAAGATTCGTGGATAACGATGTGCTTTTGAAATATGAGTGGAGTGTAACCAATGTACACCCGTCCGTATGAGGTGTGGTCTTTGTACATACACCAACGACAAGCGTGGAACTATCACCTACGCTACGTATACCTCTTATTATTTTGATTATGTACAAAAGTGAAATCACAAGTATTATTGGCACGTCTTTTTTAATTTGTATTAGAACACTCATATATGTTATATGGTATTGATGAGCAAATAGGACAATATTTTGAAAATAGTATATCGGTTCAATTCATGAATAATGGGCATTTAAGTCAATTCACAAGTAATTTTATATTTAAATATAATAAATATATATTTTCAAATTTTAAAATTGATAAATATTATAATTCGGTGCATAGCACGGGTAAAATGCTTGTTATAATATAGTACTAGCTTAGAACCCGTGCGATGCACGTGTTTTTTTTTCAATATCATATGAATTTTTAATTTAATTTTAATTAAATTGATAGTGAATTTTAATTTAAAAATGTAATTGGTTGGTTACTAATAGTTATAATGTTATTATATTTAATTAAATATAATTGTCCATATTATTTTTGTAAAATACGTGGAACTTGGTTAGAGAAAATAAAAAAGGTAAAAATGATATTTTTTATTTGATAAAAATGATGCTTAAGACCCGTCCGATGCGCGAATTTTATTTAATATTATATAAATTTTTTAAATTAATTTGAATTAAAAATTTTAATATTATATATGTAATTTTATTTGAATTGATAGTGTGTATTAGTTGAAACGGATAATCGATTGGTTATTAATATTTATAATATTAGTATTTTATTTTATTAAAATAGAATTGTCCATGACATGTTGGGAAAAGTAGAGGGTTGATTAGAAAAAATTAAAAATATAATGTATTTCAGCTGAAAAAAGGTAATTAGTTAGGTTATTAATAATTATATTATTATTATTATTATTTTATTATTATTATTATTATTATTATTATTATTATTATTATTATTATTATTATTATTATTATTATTATTATTTATTAAACAGGCTTGCCCCTGATATTTTTGGAAAGAAGAGATGTTTTAGTTAACCGTTATATTTTTGGGAAATAGAGATATTTTTGTTGCCCGTTATATTTCGGGCCGGGTCTCGGGTCTGGACACCTAGGATCCAGACCCAGATCCAAAATAAGATCCAGACCCAGATCCAGATCCAAAAAATCGGGTTCGGGTAGATCCGATCGGGTCGGAACGGGTCAGATATCCGTCGGGTCGGGTAAAACTGCCATCCCTAATCCAATCATCTAATTAATTGCTACAAAATTAGGGGATGACCGGTCTTAAAATCGATATTTGAAGCATTATCTATCATTAATAATTATATGATTAAAATCTTCTATATTACATATTTTGTAATATTTGATAAATATTTGATAACACAATGGAAAATATTATTAGGTTACAATATAGGCGTAATTTGTGTCAAGCCGAGCCGAGTCGAGTCGGGTCGATTTGTACTTATCAAATTTGAGTTTGAGCTTCCTTTTTTCGAGACAAGTCGAGCCTAAAAATTGTGTTCGAACTTGACTCGTTAACTATAGGAGTCGAGTAACGAGTCGAGTTTGAGCTTTTATCGAGTTTTTAAACGAATTTTTGAGTTTATCGAGTTTTTTAAGGGGTTTTCGAGCTTTCAAGTTTTTATCGAGTTTTCAAGCTCATTTGGTTCTTATCGAGTTTTCGAGTTTTGACTTCACTATCATAAATATTATTTGATTATATTATTTGTTTTTCAAGTTTAACCTAGAAATATATATTTTCCGCTTGAAATGATGATAAACTTTCGAAATAACATACTTAATGATTTTGATACTTAACATTTCCAATCAATTAAATAATATTTTCTTATATATATATATATATATATATATATATATATATATATTACGGATTAAATTTATCTTCGTTACATATTATAAATCTTAAATACTATGTGAACGTTGTTTCGTTGTGAATAAATATGATTTTTATTTTTCTAAAATAGGCACCAGTACCCCAAGACCTAAGAGTCATAAATAGTTTTATAAATTATATTTAATTTGATATTTGTACTAATATTACCATCTTATTATTGTATTTTATAATTATACAAAATACATAGATGTAAAAGTTAGAATTCGACCAATAATTCAATTGATTCATCGACAAAAGACCGCCCTAAATATGAATTGAAATAGTAATTGAGATATAGATATATTTTCATATTATAACAATCCTATACTTTCTTTGTTCAGACTTCTAAATTTTTCTCATTTTTCAAAACTAAATTTCTTAATTAAAAAGTAAACATGTAACTTTTGCACCTATGAAATTTTTCTAGATAATAAGAACTAATAATTAAAAAATAATCAGTTTAAGTTTTATAATAAAAAATAATTCTATAAAGTAATTATAAGAAAATATAATTAAATATATCATAATTTCATATTATAACTTGTTGTGGAATAGATCTAGGGTTTCGTGCGTAATTAATGCAAGGGTTTATGAGCTTCGAGCTTTAATAGCTACACTCGTGTTCTAGAATACACGGTCCTCACGAGGTGCCTACGTATCTCTGTACTGTAGAGAATCAAGCCAAGACGTAGTTCTGAGGTGAGGGGTCATGCCCCTTACATAGGTGTTTGAACCTAGGGTTTAGATGATGATTCGGTGTCTTGTTGGACAAATCTCCTTCATAAAAGGTAACTAGGACTCCTTGAGGCAGTGGATTCTTGATCCTTCGTCGGACGAGTCGGTTAAGGGTTGGACTTTGAGTCCGGGTCACCTTAGTGGGCCTTTGTTTGTAGTTACGAGTGGACCTTGGACATGAATAGTAAATATCTGTGTTTGTGTTTGGGTCTTGGACGTAAATTTCCCTACATAATTAATACATCATTAATTATGTCTTAGGATTACTTTTTCCCATATCATTTGCCCCCCAACATTCGGGAAAACCTCTCGGGTTTTCGTGGAAGTTATAATGTTCATTGCTTGACCCGGGTCATTCTTGGGTTCTGTCATATTGCGAAATGTGGAGCGACTTACCATTCACAGTGACTTCTATCTTTAGTACCACGCTTTGATCCTTTGCTTAGGCTAATCGAGCGATATTTTACATGAATCGGCCCTAATCGGGGCTTTACAATAGTTTTTTTGTTGCCTTTTAACCTTAACAAAGGTAAATTATTAGGCAAGAGTTCTTAATTTACCCTAATTGGGGCTAATTTTCATGTACTAGTTGATAATTAATCTTAGTATAGGTTAATTCTGAACTAGATTCCACCAATTGACCCTAATTGGCATTAATTGGCCCTAATCAAGGCTAAAAATTAATTAAATTTCACTGATCAGTCCTAATTAGGACTAATTTGGAAATATGAAAATTTTCGTTTTGCGGAACTTTTTCATCCGAGGTTTACTTTGAACATCAGAGGGACCATTCGTCGTGGTTGTCTTTACTTCTGCTCGGCCAGGAGGCCTCCACAGAGGGCTGGTCGGCCCCTCCTGGTTGGTCGGGCACATACGGGAGCTTATGGGCGCTTCCATGGTAGTCTCGTCGCGTTGGTTAACGTTTTTTAAACTAAAACGTTTCAAACTCGCGAAGTAGGACGATCCTCCCGTGGTCACCTGGACTCTTGGTCGGCCGTAAGGCCTCCATGGGGGCCTGGTCGGCTCCTCCTAGTGGACCGGGCCTCCTTGGACGCCTTCGAGCGTCTTCGTGGTCGTCTCATCGTGTCGGTGAGCATTTTTTGAAGTAGAACGTTTCAAATCGCGAAGTAGAACGATCCTTCCGTGGTCACCAGGACTCCTGGTCGGCTGTAAGGCCTCAACGGGGGCCTGGTCGGCTCCTCCTGGTCGGTCGGCCCTTTTTAGGCGCCTTTAGGCTTCTTCGTGGTCGACTCGTCGCGTCGGTGAATGTTTTTTGAACTAAAACGTTTCAAACTGCGATGGAGGACGATCCATCCGTGGTCACCTAGACTCTTAATCAGTCGTAAGGCCTCCATGGGGGCCTAGTGGGCACCTCCTGGTTGACTGGGCCTTCTTGGGGGCCTTCGGGCATCTTCGTGATCGTCTCTCTGCGTCGGTGAATGTTTTTTGAATTAAAATGTTTCAAACCGTGACAGAGGACTATCCATCCATGGTCACCTAGACTCCTGGTCGGCCGTACGGCCTCCATGGGGATCTGGTCGGTTAGGCCTCCTTGGGCACATTCGGGTGTCTTCGTGGTCGTCTCGTCGCGTTGGTGAACATTTTTTGAACTAAAACGTTTCAAACCGCCGCGACGGTGGGCGATCCGCCTGCGATCACCTGGACTCTTGGTCGGCCGTAAGGCCTCCAAGGGAGCCTGGTCGGCTCCTTGTTGGTTGAGCCTCCTAGGTCCTACGGGCGTCTTCGTGGTTGCAGGGTGGCCAAATTTTTTTTATTTCCTTAGAAACTTTGTGAATCTCAATGATTAGTATAATTAATCTCTTTGTTAAGATTAATCCTTGGGTTTACTTCAGTCCCAATACGCTCCAATTTTCATTTAATAATCGGCATTCTATTGAGTATATGATCGATTATTGTGTCCCTCTCTAGATTTAATCGACCGGCTGAGTAGCTTTAATTGTTGTAACTTATATATAATCTGCTAACGTGAACCAGCATGTGTTACGACCTGTTATAACAGGTTCCTTTTTTCTTATAAAAGAAGGGGATAAGTGTTCATTTAAATTCACTTCTTTATTTCCAAAATCTGTTACAAGTTCTTTCTCTAGCTAAAGCTTATTTGATCTCCCAGTTTCAAACTAAGAAGATGTCAAGTGAAGGTGGTGCACCTTCTTCCTCTGTGAATGAGATGTTGTCCAAGCGAGGGAATTCTAGATTGATGAAGTGTAAAGCTCTTCTTCCATCAATGTCTTTAAACCGTTGCAATAACAGCTTGAAGTGTTTACTAGATAAGTTGGCCGATGAATTTCCGAGCAATGTTCATCTTGACGCCTTCAACCATTCGAGTTATCTAGACGAGGAACAAGTGGAATAAATAAAAAATAATATATTTTTCCAGATTGGGTTTGAGTCCGCGCGGAAGCTCCCAATGACCGGACATGTAATTGGCACCCAGAGAAGCTTTGTGTGTTTAAAGGGGCTCTTGATGCCGGAGTCAGGTTTCCTGTCCATCCATTCATTCTCAAATTGCTGGCAGAACTCCAGGTTCATCCTTGTCAATTATACCCCAATGCATAGACATTCATAATGGTCTTTATAACATGGTGTATTCAACTTGGAATTCCATTGAATACTTCTTTGTTTAAAAGCATATTCATTATGAAGAATTCTCCATTAAAGAAAGCAGGATTGGTTCAGATGCAGCATAGACCAAGAATTGGCTATATTGTGAACTCTTACACTCTTCCAGAGTCCAACCATAACTAGAACAAGAAGTTCCTTATTCTTAAGTGGAAAGATGGAGACTGGGGGGAGTATTTCATGACTAGTTTCAACAGCACGGTTGACAGCTCTCATTTCATTTTTAACCTTGACACTACGGAGCTAATTGCTTGTGACAGGATTAACGGTGACAACGGCCAATCCCATTATCGGCTCTTCATGACCGAGACGGAACTTGTAGAGGCTGGCCTTAGTGGCCTTTTTATAGAGGGTACTGATCTTTTCATACTTGTCTTAAAATGACTTTGATCAATGCTTTCCTTGTTTCATTTCAGCTACTGATGCTTTGGATGCTAATTCCAAAGGCGAGGTGCCTGCTAAGCGTATGACCAAGAAAGCCGAGGAAGCTGATATTCGTCTTCCTCCGAAGATTCCCGAATTCTTGAACCATAGCCCTGGTGCAGGAAAAAAGAGGACCAAAAGCTCCGATGGAAGTTCGAAGACCCCTTTTGAGCCGTCATAGGGTATCTGTGCCAAGGACTCAGTTTTTGGGAGTCCACAACTTGTTTTAGGTTGTCTAAGTGCTCAATCACTCCTCCCGACTTTGTTCTTGTCACTACTGGGGAGCGTTTATTGAGTCAGAGATGTTAGGGGCTCACGCCCTTTACCAGGTGACTATTACTTCTTCGTATTTCATTTTTACTTCCCTATTTTCATAGGTACTTATCTTGTTTTTTCCTTTCTTTTCCAGGCCAACACCTACTTTACGGCGGTAGCTACTCAGAGCTATGTGATTCGGAACAAGAACGTTGCCCTGGAGAAGGATTAGAACAAGTACAAGGAATAGTCTGAGGGATGGGAATCCAGGGCACTCTTGGTCGAGGATCGAGCTGTCCATTTCGAGGAGAAGTTCAATAGCATCAACAAAAGGAAGACGCTAGAGTTCTAGCAACTCATAGATGATTATCACACGTAGGATGCTTTCTACAAGATTATATATAAGCATGATGATGATATGTGCCCAGAAAACATGTCACTTGGTTGGGACAAGGCTGTCAACGCAATCCACACTGCTCACCCTGATATGGTGAATCCGGAGGACTTTCCTAACCTTGGGCGGAATCCATGGATGGTATTATTGAGCAACCCTCCAGCTCCGGCCACAAGGCTACTTCAAAGTTGAGCTCAAGTCATGGAGGTTCTAGCTCTAAAGGTAGAGCTCCTGCCAGAAAGAGCCCTGGAACTAAAGGACCCCTTCACGGGAAGATCCGCTAGCCCATTCATGAAAAGAGGTTGTAGAATGAGAAGTCCTCTTCCTCTGAGAGCTCTGAGGACTCGGATGATGAAGCCAGCAAGGAAGGTGACCAGGAAGAGGACTCTTCGGAAGAGTGAAGCTAGAGCCTTGCATGGCTTAATTTGCCATATGTGGCCTTTACTTATTCAGCCTTTATTCGGGGTCTTTCATGGACTTAAGTATTTGTAATTTGTACACGTGTTGTCCTTCAAGACTTGACTTATGATCCTTCTAGATCTCCTATCTACGCACTTTCATTTGATTACTTTACTTGTTTTTTTATTTTTGGTATTTGGTCATTCCAGACTTGCATTCATAGGATGCTTATACATAAATAAAATCGTAGACAAGGTAACTAAACATGCATAAATAATTAATATCTTAAAAAATGGGTTCAACCTTTAAAAAAGATGAGAAATGGTTTCATCAACCTTTTTCCTATTCTATAAATATTAAGAACATGTCATGCATGCCCTACACATAATAAACCTTTAGGTTTGAAGCGTACCAAGTGTGAAGCACTTCATCACCACCTAAGTTCTCTAACTTGTAAGATCCTTGTCCAAACGTCTTCTTGACCTTTGTAAGGTCCTTTCCAATTCGGGGCTAGCTTCCCTCTTTCTCTTTCACCGACTCCAGAGGCCTCAATCTTTCTTAAGACCAAGTCTCCTTGTTGAAAGAACCTTTCCTTAACCCTTGTATTATAATAAAGGGAAGCTCTTCTTTGATGCTCTGCATTGCGGGCATTGGCTTCGTCTCTGAACTCATCAATGAGGTCTAGAGCTAGCCTTATGCCTTCCTCATTAGCTTCTAGTTCATAAGCTTCAATCCTTGGTGATGGATGTGTGATTTTCAAAGGCACCACTGCTTCGGCTCCGTAAGCCAGCATAAATGGATTAGCTTCAGTTGTGACCTTACAAGTGGTTCGACAGGCCCACGGTATAGGAAACAACTCATCCGCCCAAGTGTTCCTTATGTTGAGTATACACCAAAGAAAGCAAAACCTTAAGTGAATAAACAAGAACAAGAAAATAAATGACAATTACAGAAGACAAAGATTTGCGTGGTTCGGAAATTCCTACTCCACAAGCCGCACTAATTTTGTATTGATCTCTCACAATTCTGTGTTCTGATTTAACAATTACATTAGAATATTTATAAGAGAAAAAATGGGCCTAATTGAAATTATAGTCCAGATCTGAAAAGTAAACTAATGCAAATCCTAGTCTGAATCTGAAAAGTCTATTTTCATGGGCTTAATTAACAGACTCCACAAAACCCAACAATCTCCCACTTGGAGTCTGACCACATCTTGACTTCACTCCTGTAAATCTAGTAAAAACCAATACTTCAATCAATAACTCTAACTAGTGTAGCACCTTCTCATCAATTAATTCTGAAGGCCAGTTAAAGCTACGCAAAGCTTCAACGTTTCATTGGTAACCCCCTTAGTCAACATATCTGCAGGATTCTTTGAACCAAGGATTTTCTTTAAGGACAAAGTACCATTGCTAATCAACTCTCTTGAAAAGTGATATCTCAGCTGAATATACTTCATCCTAACATGAAACACGGGATTCTTCGCAAGATGAATGGCACTTTGACTATCGCTATACAAAGCACTGTCCGCCTGTTTCTTGCCCAACTCCTCAAGAATTTTTTTTTAACCAAATCATCTTCTTGCTAGCTTCAGAGATAGCCATATATTCTGCTTCTGTGGTTGAAAGAGCAACACTCTTTTGAAGTTGAGACATCCAACTAACTGCGGTGCCACCCAAAGTGAAAATATAACCCGTTGTACTTTTTCTTGTATCCAAACATCCACCCAAATCTACATCAGAGAACCCTTCCAAGATAACATCTTTCTT
>PHNY01136388.1:8687-20160 GCA_003724115.2 Anethum foeniculum
AAAAAAATAATTAAATAGGTTATACAGCTGCAGTGGGGGCACTGGCACCTACTGGACCCCACACTACCTCCGTCCCTGTAAATGTGAATTGTCCTTTTATTCTCAAACTCTTGCCATGACCATTAATTACTACAATGTTTAGTCCCATCAGGAATCATATTATACATAAAGAAATTCACATAGCTATAAGTCCCCATCGATAAATTATTAATAGAACAAGAATCATAATGAACTAATAGCGCAAATCTTGGTTTTTCAAAGAAGTTTGAAATTCACATAGCTATAAGTCCCCATCTGTTCTCTTTCTTTAGATGGATTCTACTACATTTGTATCCATCCGACTGTGACGGATTTACATTAGAGGACAATGAATGTGCAGAAACAGACTACTCGCTTTTTCTCAAATCTCAACATCCCTGATACAATTTTAGAGCATTGTATACGCATATATTAATACAACCTTCTAAAATTTGTTTCTTGTCTTGTTTCCATGATGAAACTTTCATGCAAAGCCGATTGATGAGTTCAATTATAGGTATAGCTCCCAAACAATACTAATTTTGAACAAACTTACAAAATTCAAAACATAAAATTAAGATTTACTAAAGAACTACAAATGAATCAGTTTTAAATTTCACATGCAAGTTTCAAAATTATAATACTATATAAACTTCACTGCAACAAAGTTCGTCTAGCTAAAATACAGATAATATTTTTTTTAGCTAATTAAGATACATATAGTATTCTTTATTTAGTCATGTTTAGGTCTGACTTTTTGAATCAACCCTGTAGTTGTACTACTAACCTTTAAAATGCATAACTAGTGATAAACATATACCGGTAAATTTTATTATGAAGTATGTATGTTAGACATATAATATTAGGATAAAAATATAGTATATAAATATTCATAACCAATAAATATTTATAACTAATAAATATAGTGTAGCATAATTATGATTATATTAGAAATACAAATCATATATAAGTAAGTCTGCTACTTTAATCTTTGATGTCGAAATGACAATCAGGTAGTTAGGTTGCTATTCATACAAATGTAATTATGGAGAAGTACTAGATATCAAAAGATAGAGATTCTTTAGATTTTGAAATTGGCGTCGAAGAATTCATGTTATTTACCGAAGAAAATTGTAAAGATCCTAAAAGAATTCCTTCTCCATGTGGTCGATGTGTTAATTTTAAAAAATTCTCCACCAAAATAATAAGGGGACATATCTATGATTATGGTTTTAGTTTGGGGTATGTTGATTGGATTTGGCATGAAGAAAAGTCTACTAGGACTACTAGGTCCCTATAGGCAGCACATGTCCCGTTTCGGACCAACCTATAGAGCACTTTGCTGCATCAGAAATTGTTCAAGTTTGTGAAGCGACATTTAATTTGGGTGATCATAATAAGGATTCGTATAATTTGAAGAGGTTCGTCGTTGATGCCAAACAACCGTTGTTTGAGGGTAGCGAGTGCACTAAGTTAAAGTCGATGTTAAAATTGCAGAATTGGGAAGTTAGGTTTGGTATTAGCGATACTGCCTTCACTGAGATGCTGCCTTCATTTGGCTCTTTCCTTCTCAAAGATAACGTGTTACCTCCTAATGCATATGAAGCGAAGAAAACTTTATCCGATTTAGGCCTTGAGTACATAAAAATCCATGCTTGTCCCAATGACTGTAAACTATACAAAGGTATATATTATGATGCTTCTCAATGACGTGATTGCAAGCTGTCTCGCTGGAAAGTAAGGAAGAATGATCAACTTAGGGTTAAAGTTCCAGCCAAGAACATGTTGTATTTTCCTATCATTCCGAGATTTAAACGGTTGTTTAAATCTCCTCCTACTGTTGAAATCATGACTTGGCATGCAAACTAGCGATTAAATGATGACAAGATGTAACATCCGGCCGACTCTCCTTCTTGGAGGAATATCGATTGCCATTGGCCTGCCTTTGGTAGTGAACCTAGAATTATTAGGCTGGCTTTATCAGCGGATGGTATAAACCACATACTAATGGGTTAACTAATTAGTATACTTACTGGCCAGTAGTGTTGGTAATGTACAATCTTCCTTCGTGGTTATGCATGAAAAGGAAGTTCATGATGTTGACAGTTTTAGTTGGTCAACATGAGCCGGGAAATAACATCGACGTCTATTTACAACCGCTGATTAATGATTTGAAAAAACTTTGGGAAGAAGGTCAACCAAACGTATATGAAGCGTATAGTAAAATTTATTTCACTCTAAGAGCAATTTTATTATGGACTATAAATGATTTCCCGCATATGGAAACCTTTCAGGCTATGTCAATAAGGGTTATAAGAGTTGTCCAGTTTGTGGTGACAATACTGTGGCTAAATATTCAAGTCATAGTCAGAAGATATGCTTCCAAGGTCATCGCCGTTATTTGGCTAAGCAGCACCCTTATAGGAGGCAATAGATATTAACAGTAATTTAATTCTTGACGAGAATCAGGATCGGTAGAAATAGTATTAACAGTAATATTACAACTAAATATGAAACAGTAATCATAAACTGAATCATAAGTTTTACATCAATGCTTTAACTCAAAACATGAGCACTAGATAAATCATTTCTTTTATGATTATCAATAAAAATTTATATATGAATCCGACGGGTGTACTATCACAGCTGATAGGTTCGTCTGATAGCACCGGATCCTGCTTCGTAGAAGCAAGTTCAAAACAACATGTACCAAAATAGAAGGCAACACATTGGCCTTTGGCAGAAAATGGTATTATAAATATTTCATATAATACCTAGCCCTTCACTGGACCGCCGTCACAGCCTCTTAGCTAACCATCCCATATTAAAATAATTTAAGACAGTATTCGAATTAATCGACATCCTTAATAACTCACTTCCCCCATTTAACATGGTCAGGAATAATTTCAAAACAACTTTAATCTTTTCGAAACATAAAACGTTTATCTATTCCAAAATTAGAATAGCGAGAACATTTGTATAATTTAAAAACCACCATCTGAATATATAAAAACTTTTAACTATTCTGAACGTAGAATAGTATAGGCGTACTTGTATAATAAGAACTAAACATTGTAATATATAAAATGTTCAAATATTCTGAAATTAGAATAGTGGATGAATACTTGCATAATCAGATTTCAATATTTAGATATGTGAAAATTTTAAATATCCTGGATGTAGAATATTGGAAAGAAATACTGGCACAACCATAAGAAGTTAAAGAGTACTTGCCTTTGGTCCTTAGCATTTATGCACGCTCACACTAACACAATTATCTCTTTCTTTCATCTCATGACATCACCGTCTTTATCCCCATAATTCTTTGATCTGCCGCCACTGTGGTCGCTAAAAGCCTGATACATAATACTATTCAACTTTAATCTTTATCCGTTCCGTGTTGTCTTGATCGTCTCGAGCATCTATAATTAAAAGATTTACTTTAATCGTCTAAACGATAATTACTCGACAAACTGCTCGTCTACAACCTTATCATCTACCCATACGATAACTTCTAATACAGAGTAATAACAGGTGTAATATTCGGGAATTTTGTGAATATTGTGTGTGTTAAAATTTAAATGTGCATTTTTGGTCTTATCTGTTACGTGTTATGTGCCTGTTAATATCCTGTACGGTCCAGGATATATTTCGTATATTATCTGTGATTTTATTTTTGCTAAATATACTTCGTTTTAATTTTAAAGTTGTTTCGAGTCCAATTGTACCGCCCATTCTTATTGTTTTTCATTCTGAGCTTCATTATGTCAGTTTGAGCTTTTTATATTAAAATCTGGGCTTTTCTAGTAATTTAGGAAGTGTTATATATTAATTTTTATAAAATTATCGGTCTATCAAACATTTTATATATTTGCATTTTTGAATTATTAGTAATTTTTGGGAAATTTTGGCATATATATTGTATTTATTTAAAAATACTATTTTAAAAATCAATCCCCATAAATTATAATTTGTGGGCAAATTATTTTCATTTAAAGATATCATTTGCCCTAATTGTAATTAGGGGATATTTTTTTAAGAAAATATAAATTGATTTTTATTTAATAATAAAAATAATAAAATTCATAAAATTCACAGAATTTTCTAGAAATTAGCTGCGAGGGATGTTCTTGAGGGTTGAAGATCAAATCGATCGTTCAAGGTGTTATTGTGACCGGAATCGAACGTTCAAATATTCGTTTTGAATCTTTTAAGCAGTACTAGCTGAATCTTCCATCTAAATCAGTGAAAGAGGTATAATTTTTACTATCAAATTTTAGGGTTCATCCCCTGAAATTAGGGCTTTTTGATTCTTTGATAGTTCGTTGATTTTGATGAATGATAAAGCTTTGTCTTGAGTTGTATAAACGATTAGAGTAGTTAATTATGGTGTTTGTTTGTTGGATGTGGTAGTTCGAAGTCGGGGGTATTTCGTAGCTTTCAATTCGATTTTCTGGGTTGAATGTTATTTGTTTATTGATTTTGATTATATGAATAAGTTTCTCAAGTCATAAGCTTCGTTTTCGTGTATTGATGTCAGGATTTGGTCATCGTTTCTGTGAAATCGAACCTCATCAGTTCTTGGCCGGAAATTGGGGTCAAATTGATCGGTGTTATAGTTCTGGCGAGGTTATGGTACAATTTTTGCCGTAATCAGACTGCCAGTGTGTTTAAGTGAATTGGTGTATGAAAATCAGCCGAAACCAAGCTGGTTAAGCCCAGACTGGTCGACCAGACCGGTTCTTGGCGACCCGATTTGGGAACCCAACAACCCGATTTTGATCCATCTGACCCCAAATTTATTTTATAAAAACTGTTTTTGGTTTTGATTTAAAACTTTATGTAAAAAATAATAAATTGTATTATTATTTACTTATTAATTATTGATTCAATTTTTTTGATTTATTAAAAATGGTAAAACTGATTTATCTCAAATCTTTAATTATTTTCAAAATTCGAATATTCATTTATTAATTATTTAAATTGATTAATTATTTTTGAGTAATTGATTAATTTATTTAATTAATAAATGAATTACTTTTAAATAATTTCCAAAAATTCTAAAAATCAATTTAAATTGATTACATTAATTAATTATTTTTAATAATTAATTAATTTATTTAATTGATTTAATTGTTTTTTAAGGTTTAAAAATGATTTGTTAATCGGATTATTTTTAATAATTCGATAACAAATGAACCGTTTGTCCGATCGAGACGAATCGAAGTCCGTTTGCTTTAGTAAAATACCCTGATTCTTTTTAAAATATTTATAAGCATAAAATTTTATTTTTAAAAATGGGGTAATTATTTTACAAACTATTTAACGGACCAGTATTCGTCGGGAAAGCGAGTTTTGACCCGTTTTTGATGTTAGACATACCTAAACGAACCATTTGACAAACTGAGCTAGATATGATGTGTCTTATGTGTGCTTGTATGCATTATGTGGCTACGTGCATTATGTGGTTGTGGTCAGTAGTGCTAGCCAATCAATGCTATTAATTATATGATTTCTTTTGTAAAGGGTTAACGAATGGGTAGACGTTAGTTGTTGAGACGTAGAAATACGTCGACTGAGTTGTTGTCTGGTTTACTAAAATAGTATTTTGGTTTATAGAATCTAGTTTGGGAGTGAGCCAGGCAGTCGAGGTTGGATATAAATAGTCTGTTTTAGATTGCTAGCTTACTAGGCAAGTGATTCTCGCTTATTCTAAATTCAGAATAGTTAATTATTTACATTCAAAATTTTGCAACTGTTTTAGAAATATTCTGGTTAGCTCATTAAAGCTAAATAATCTATACTTTATTGCAATTCTATTATTCTAGTAACTATTCTACTAGAATGTGATTTCTTTATGAGAGATAGATAGTCAACTACACTATCCAGATATATTCCATACAGTGATGCTTATTTGTTGAATTAGCGGATAACGAATTGTTCGAGTTATTCCACCATCAGTCAATGAGATCACTCTGGACCCTGTGAGAGGGCGAGTGGTTGATAAGCAGTTCGATTGAACCGGCTCCTCTTCTTGAGATTGGAAGGCATAACTGGCCGTGACGTCGGCCCAGCGATTATTACTTTTGGCCAATGTGTGCCAGGGTACCCATAAAGATTTGTGGGCTGGTGACGGGTAGAAATACTCGGAGCCTACCGGCGTTGCTTCGCGACTGATCATTGGCTGCAACGTAGCGTCTTACTTAGTTTTCAATCTAGTTTATTGTTGTTAATCGCCAATAAAGGCAAACAAAGGTTAAAGATTTAAATGATTTTCCAGTTTTTCATATATCGCTATCTTGAGATTGTTATACCTGTTTATCAGTTCATATAGCTTGCTGAGCGATTTTGGCTCACCCTTGTTTATATTGTTTAATCTTTTAGTTAAACCTGAGCATGGCCATAATTCGTCTTATAGCCAAAAAGGCTGTGTATCGAGGACCCCTGAGGAGGGTTAGGTTCCAGTTACCTGAGCAGGTAGGCATTTTGGGGAGTGAAGACTGCGTAGATAGTTGTTTTGTAATAAAAACTGGAAATAGTTGTAAAATATAACTAGACTTTTGGTTATTTGTGTAACTTCTTTTCGAAGTTATTCTAATAACACTAAGTGGTTTATAATAACTTTATATTTTGTTAGTGCCTATTTTATATCAAACCTGCGATCGATCTAGTGGTAAGTTAAAGGGTCGTAGTTATTTATATTTTATTATTTCCAGGTTGTGTTATATTATCTGTTGGTCCATGACTCCCAAATCTAGACCCCGGATTTGGAGGGCGTCACAGGTTGGTAGCAGAGCTACAGGTTTGATCACTGAAACATGTTTAGGATAGATGCATGTTAGGATAGGATATAGATCACATAAGATAGGATGTCGTTTAAACTCATATCAAGTTGGCGCTAAGACTATTGGATATGTTCTTGGCTTGATTTAGAGAGCGTCTCGAGTGAGTTTTGTATTGCGTTTGTTGAGTGTTGTGGTATTGATTTTAGGTTCCTGCGGATAGTGCTGAAATAAGAATAGGTAAAGATTAAGATAAGATAGGTAGATTACCTAAGATATGGTAAGTATTAAGCAGACTCATGTAGAGTTGAGTTGAGATTATTAGGTAGGGTCTTGATCATTAAGATAGGATGAGTGAATTGAAGGGCCAGAACTGCCAGTGGAGAGAGCGACACATCGTGCCTTACCAGGTATATTCAGAATCAATAAGAAAGTGTGACTTTATGTACGGGCATAACATCGAGTTGTGTCGACCTGTTGCTTCCACGATACCAAAGACGATTGTTGGAAACTTCAGATGTCAGCATTGGAATTAAAATCATTAGAAGATAGTTGTGCAGCGTTTAGCTGAGCTTTGCTCGACCATCAAAGGAAAGATGGACCCCATGAGGTTAGTATGAATTCTGAAGTAAATTATGACTGGACTTCGAAGTATTGGTAGACTGGTGGATTAGCGGCCAAATAAAAATGTGTATAGCGAGCGGGATTATTTAGAAATATAGTTATTAATGGATCACATTCCTCGTATTGTTGGTGCCTGTTTCGTATCAAACTTGTGATCGATCCAGAGGTTAGTTATGGGGGTCGTGGTAATTTATATTTTATTATTATCCAGGTTGTGTTATATTATTTGTTGGTTCGTGACTCCCAAATCTAGACCCCGGATTTGGAGGGCGTCACAACAGGCATCAAATTACCACATAATTCTAACCAGTTAAGCACATAAACATATAATGCACATATGCACGTAATTCATATAGCACATAAACACATAAGCCATGCAACTCATAACTCAGTTCGTCAAAAGATTTGTTTTGGTGTCTTCAAAATTGAAATCGGGTCAAAGTATGACTTTTTGGTAAATATTTGACTCATAAGGATTGTAAAACAATCGACCTTTTGATACAAAATAATTTGAGTCTCTAATGTATTTTAATAAGTGTAATATTTTTTTGAGACCGTAGGCGTTCGTTTCGATAAAAACGGATAAATGGTCTATTTATTATGAACAAAATTAGAATAATTCAATTAATAATCATATTAATTGATTATTCAAATCACTAATAAATCATTTCTAGAAATTTATTTTAACTCAATTACATTTAATCATATTGTATTAAACCATCTATTAATAAAATTAATTGATTAAAATAATTCAATCAACTATTTAGATTAATTAAATGATTAACTAAATTCAATTAAATATAATTAAATTAAATTCAAACTTTTCGAAATTATAGAAGAATTTTGTTTCTAGAATTAAAAGAATTTTGTTAATTATGAAAAATAATTAACTAAATAAATTATTCTGGAATTTAAAATATAATTTGGAATTTTTATTAAAAGTTTATCCCAAAAACAAATTTTGTTAGATCTAAGGGAAGCTTGGGTGAAGAACTTGGCCGGAAAAGCCAAGAACTCCCGAAAAAAATTTGGGCAGCCCAGAATCCGGCAGGTGAGCTCCCCGGCTCCGACTTGGTTCCGACAACACTAAACAAGCTAAAAACATACACCGTTTGATCCGTTTTTTTCCTCGTTTAAGGCCTATATCATCTGTACAATCTATCTACAACATCAACACCCATGAACAATTGCTACAACTTCACTTCCCACTAAAACCGAATGAAAATACGGCCAAAACACCATGAAAGCCGATGATGAGCTCAAGCTCCGGCGAAACAGCGATTTTACTAATTACTGAACCAAACCTTGCAATTCATACGCGAAATTAAAGCTTAGGTTACACACAATCAATTACCGCTACCCATATCATCAAACAACCCAACAACAATCCGGAAAATCAACAGTAAAAATGATTAAAACAAAAAAACTCGACTTACTAGACTCCACATGCAAACAAATATAAACCATACATGAATCCATTGCATAGACTACCAGGAAGCTTAATCTAACATCAAAACAACAACCAATTCCAGAAAATCAAGAACCCAAATCGGGTTTCATAGAAAAACATCATTTTTAAGAATCATCCAACCTTAAACAGCGATTCTGGTATCAATTTGGCGGGCTCATTGAGAGCTTCATTTTGATTACAAGAACGTCAACATCGGATTTGTCAAGAACGAATTAACACTACTAAAAAACCATTATTTGATTTTTTTTGTAATTATCTACCGACTTATGATTTTTCTGAAAAAAATATAATTCCGATTTTTAACTATTTATAATTACTAGAAAATAATACCCCGTAATCATAAAACGATGTTTTGACCACATAGTTAAAATAATTAAGTTTGAAATAATAATTTACGGGGAATAATTATTTTGGTAATATTTTTAATTAAATATAAAATTTTATACCTAGATTCCCCAAAAATTACTTACGCTTCAAAAATATAACAATATTGAGCCGCTGAAACATTTTTGATTTTATAAAAATAAAAGTACGGATTTTGTAGGGTTTGACGTCCCGGCAGGGTCCCTGTCCCATAATAATTTGGAAAATAAAATATTTCTTAAATTTATAATAAACCCCGAAAATAACTATTAAATATACCAACTCGCACAAAACGAGATAAAACACGTATATGGCACATACGCTATTCTAAATGAGTCTAACGAACATATAATTTCACATAATTGCAATTTAAACAAGTAACAATTATCAGAAAATATCTTCGTCCTTATGGGCCCACAGATAAAATCTACCACATTATATTTTATGGCTATAAATATTTTAATTTAAATAAAAAATTTCGTTTAACACGCAATTGAGCGATCACAAAATATTTTATTTGAATATTTTCACCACTCACCCGATACTAGGGTGGACACAGATAAAATACTGTTAAAATATAAATTTTAACTTTTAAAGGACATAATTAAATATGTTCAAAAATTCTAAATTTATCACAATTATGCAAATTCCACATTCTAGCATATTTTTATACTTTCCCTAAACAAACTTTTGAACCCGGATGAAATACTGGTTATAATTTTGACACGGATAAAATATACACTCGATCGCTAGAAATTTAAAAACAACTTAATTTACCGATATTGATAAAAGATCGGCCTTAAATAAAATTTTGAAAATAGTAAAAATAATTAAATACTTTCACAACATCGACATGAATAAAATATCCATAACTTTATTCCTTCAAATTGGAAAACTCACATAAAAGCATTCACATAATAATAAACTAATTTATGAAAATAGGGATATTATATTAACCATCAAGATCTAACCATTTACAATCCAAACTCCATGAACTAACATATACCTAAGCATAACTTAAACTCAAGCTTATAACTCATGTAAATCAAAGGGTAGGTAAGTGGTTATACCTTCTTGGATCCTTAAACATACTAACAAGAGCTTGGAAGCCTTAAGGGAGCTTTGATATATGTTTATTATCCTTAACCTTGCAAAGTAAATCAAGAAAACTAGTTAGACATTTTCAGAGTTACTATTCACCCTCATCTTAAAAAAAATTTCAAAAATTGAAAATTCCATGGATGGGCTTGAAATTTTAAACGTACCTTACCCATGATATGTAGGAGCTGTGAGAAAAAATTGGTGATTTATAGATGAGTAAATCATGAGTTATGAATTTTTGTTTCATTGTTGTTCTTGTTGGGCAATTTTGAAGAAATGAGGTGGGAGAGCTTTTTTTGCTTTTCATTTTTTGTTTATCATTTTTTTGATATGTATTTGTGTAAGTAGATGTGTATAATGTAAGATGCATCCATTTTTCTAAGGCTCCCACTAGTGTAGGTTGGTCTTAGGTCAAGATTCACTTTTTAGCTTCTTGAATTTTGGCTTCAAGTGGAAGCTTCCTTGGCTAGGTTTTAGGTTACTAGATTTGCTTTATAGATTGTCACCAATTACTAGCTTGCATGGAATTTGCATGGGCTTGTATATATTTTGCACTAACAATTCATTTGCCCTCGTATTTACTTACGTAAGTTCGCTAAATCTTTGAAGTCGTTATGGAACATAATTCTCTTATTATAAAACCTTACTAATTCAAGTTCCTGGCTTTAATTATAACTAATGGAATCCTAATTCTCACCATTCCTCGGTCATAACATAATTCTTGTATTCCTTGATAGTTCGTAAAAATGATAATTTTAAATTATGGGCGTTTACGAAAACTAACAACCTTTACATACACTCATTTTCATTATAAAGACGTACCGTTATCTAGAAATCTTGATTTTTCATACTCGTATATAGTGTGGTAGCAAAAGGTTTAATGAAACCGCAAGATTACTATTCATCAAAGTCCTTTACCGATATAAAAAATTTGGGTTATTAGAGTTTGGATGACCTCCTTGTTCACAATACCTTTTTGTTTAGGTCTTTGTGTCCTTAGCTTCTTGGAGATATTAGAAACAGCTGCAACATCATCAGTAGGTACTTGAGATTTGTTCTGTTAGGTCTCAAATATACTGTAGAGGGGGGGGCGGGGGGGGGGGGGGGGGGGGGG
>PHNY01136396.1:29557-43180 GCA_003724115.2 Anethum foeniculum
GCTTGCAAATTAAGAGGACCACCAAAAACCGTGTGAGAATCCATGATCAGCGTTGGCTTAATTTTAAGTGGTTTTTTGAATTATCTGTAGGAGACGTGTTGGTGTTTACTAGTAAGAATGACGATTGGCTTAATTTCTGTTTCGATTTATATCGGACCGTGTAATAGACTTTAGAATTTAAGTTATGATGTTTATGGATGTATGGACATGTGGATTGAATTTATGATGTTTATCAATGTATGGATTTATGGATTTATGCATTTATGTATTCAATTTATGATGTTTATGGATTTAATTTTACGGATGTATGTTGGTTTTTGAGAAAACATGTGGATTTAATGTTGCATTTCCAAAAATCTAGTGTTGTATTTCAGTGTTGCACTAGATCATGTGCCCCAGCTGACGTGGCAATGTGGGACCCACTACTAACATGGCACATGGCAGGACCCACTGCTGACGTGGCACCAGATGGGGCCCACTGCTGATGTGGCACCAGGTGGGGCCCACTACTACAATAGTAATTAGGTCCACATCTTCCATATCAGCAAAAGTGGGTCCTAGAAGTGGGTTCTATACTTGCTGACGTGGCATATATGGACCCAGGATGCTGATATGGCAAATGATAACGTGTCAAGTCTTATATGGCAGTTGACATGGCATTTCAAGTCACACAGCTGACGTGTCTGTTTCATATTTATGCAACGCTTATCGCTGTTGGATTACACATTTTTTTTTGGTAGCAGTATGGACAAAATGCAATAATTTGTGTTGTTGCAGTTGATGGTAAAAAAGCGTTGCATTATGTGTCAAATCCAACGCTCGCAGGTGAAACGCCCAGTTTCTGTTGCATATTACAAAAAAGGGCTTAATGCAACGCTTTTTTGGCCTATTGCCACATTAAAAAAGCATTGCATTTGAGCACTTTTGGCGTAGTGTAATTCGGTGATAGTTTCTGACTCAATTCTAGTTCGCTAAGAGTATTTTTGATTTATCGATTACACTAGTATCTCGTTTTATCCTGGGTGGCAGGTCGCTGAACACAGATAGTGCGGGTGAAACTGCTTTAAGGATACATGTTTTTTGGTCTCAAGATTAAATCCGACCTTTGTTTGTTTTCTCAAATCTTTCTCCTTAATTAGTAGTTAATTTTAATATGATTATATGATTTAAGAATTAACAATTGTTGTCTTGTGAATTAATTATATACTTGATATACATAATTGTGTTTATATCGGACAAGATTGACAATAATCATGAATGTGTACCTAGCTATCTAGGCTAGTGTGGTTAGAAGCTTAGATTTTTGGTAGCTAGTCAGACTATGTACTATCTACGTATGATCTATGATCTATGTCATGTTTGGTCATGCATTAGTTTTAATATTTTTAATTATAAAATTTGTATTTCAATATAAAAAGATAAATCAATTAAGATGCCCATGAATAGTATTGTAGATAAGTAAAAAGGTAGTTAGATAGTTTTATGCATTTTGATTTTTTTAAAGGTGTTAACAATTCTTTTAAGAAGGTTTTAAACAACCAACCAAATTAACGATCAATTATAAATGTTTCGCTTATAGATTTGTATAAAGTGGAATTTAATATTAATTTGTGATCATTTCGCGGCAATATTGCTTGTTATTTATTTTCGGGTTATTTTCCTTTTTGTTATGAATTATTTTGTTTATTTAAATAAATTTGAAATTATTTAGAATTGGAATAAAAGAGTACATGGAGGTGTCAAGTCTGGATAGTAAATTCTAATTGGAAAACGTGTGTTATGTGGGTTAGTGATTTAGTTTTTTGAGTTACTAGGGATTTGTGGGAAACCCTGGGGGGTAGGGGCCCTTGCCTATAAAAACACTCGTTTAGGCTTCTATTGGCTAGAGATGATGGATGATGCCAAAAATTATGTGAAAATGTGTGATCATTTCCAGAAACATGCACCCATTGTTAGGCAACCACTAGAAATGCTGACATAAATCTCCAATCCATTTTTACAATATGGGACATGAACATTCTAGGACCATTTCCCGTGGTCATTGCTCAAAGAAAGTTCATAAAAGTAGCTATTAAGTACTTTACTAAATGGATTGAGGCTTAGCCAATGGCCAAGATTACCACCAAGCAAGTTGCTCAATTTCTTTGAGAGAATATCATGTGCAGATAAAAGGATTTCTCGGATCTTGGTGACTGATAATGAAACACAATTTAACAATGAAGAATTAAAAAAGTTTTGTGAAGAAAATGAGATCGAGCTATGATTCACCACTTTCGCTCATCCTTAAGCAAATGGGAAAACAAAGGTAACCAATCATATCATCCTGGTTGCACTTAAAAAAAGAATCGAGGAATCATGAAATAATTAGGTGGATGAGGTATTTCCCATACTTTGGGTCTATCGCACCACATGTCGAGTGACGACTGGAGCCATGCCCTTCTTCCTCTTCTATAGAGCAGAGGCAGTTGTCCCTATGGAGATATCTCATTCTTTTCCAATGATTGAGGCTTATGAAATTCAAAGAAAATGAGAAAGAGAAAGGTTAGCCCTTGACCTAATAGTTGAAGTTCGTGATGAAGCTCATTCAAGGATCATTGAATATCAAAAGAATGCATTTTTCTATTATAACTTACAAGTTAAATAAAACTTTTATCATAAAGGGAACTTAGTCCTCAGAAATATAGAAGCATCTGGAGTTCGGAAAAAGGAAAAGATAGCTCCCAACTAGGAAGGACAGTATTGAGTCAAGAAGGTCTTGGGACGAGGATCATACAGATTGGAGATGATGGATGGGGAAGAGCTACCTCGTGCTTCGCATTCTTAAAACCTCAAAATCTATTATATTTAACTTCCTGAGGAGATTATTATTTATTATAATTATTGAAGTAGAAATAAGGTTTGTGAACCATGAACTTTATAGCTCCTTAGTAACTACGTTATTTGTAAGGCTTGAACTTAAAATTTTTCGTATGTGAAGTTTGTTTTTCCTTTTAATCTTTCTTGAGTTCTTTATTCAGTTAAGTTATAATGTGATCTATGCCAAGTAACGAATTTGACTTAAGTATCAAAAGAACTCGAAACATAAAAAAGAAGAAAACATGCAAATGAAATCAACTAACATAAACGAACTCTGAAACAGGCGTGAGAATACTCACAGAGGATCATCTCCTTTAGCAACTCCCAGAAGCGGGTCTGCCCGTTGTCCCTTTATCAAAGTGGCATAGGCTAGCTACTTCTTAGGGGTTAAGATGATGTCATTTGGGCTCCTATATGTCATTAATGACCCAAAAAGTATGCCCCAATCACCCCCTCCTGAACAATGTACATAATTCATCCTTCCATTTAAGGTTGTTATCAGGGACGAAAAGGTCATTAATGATGTGGAAAATGTTGGGACGTTGATTAAGGAACACCAAGCTCTGAGATGAAATAAAACTATTTTTAAATTGAAAATTTTTCTTGAAAACTGCTACAGATAAAAAAAAATGGTTTTCTTAAACAGAGAACCATAAAACACAAAATGAGCCACCAAAGTATTCGGTGCTAGTTGGAATGGATTAATTTGAAAGTTAGCTAAAAGAGTTAAAATAAAAATAAGAAAAGGAAACCTAACCCCAGCTAAAATCAAATCTTTGTAAACATAAACGAACTCTTTCTTCTTGTGACACGAACTGTAACCGTGATAAGCCTTGACTAACTTAAGGTGTTTCGGAAGTTTGTATGATTTATTGAATTTTTTTTAATTTCTTTTTCGTCATGAAAAGTGTTTCCATGATTGTAAGAATCAAGAAGAGAATATGAAAGATATTTATCCCACCTACCATTTATCATGTCTAACAAGGACGTATTGGAAGAGCGGATGGGGATGGAGCTACCTCATTCGGTAGAAAAATTCATCTTGCTTAGATGTGGAGCACCTCTATCAAACATTGTTATGCTTGACAAGTTGGCTTGAAACCCAAAAAGTGAAGGAGGAAGATGAAGATGCAAGGTAAAACCTAGAGAACTCTTGAAGAGAGAAAATTGAGCTGAGTTTTCAGAGTTGAAATGAGAAGTGAGAAACGAGTTCTCACATACTCTTTTATAGATCTCACAATGAGGGGAACAGTAGGTTGAAAGTATTGGTGACTGGATATAGCGAGTCAAGCCCATAATCGATAATAATATATACAGTTGGGACAAAAAATTGAGGCCTAATATGCCAAGAAGCCCCATTCTGGAATGTTCCAGAATAATCGTGAATATAATTTGGTTATAAAAAATTACGAAAATTATATCCTATATAATTGGTGTAAGGCAGATAATGTGGTTCGGTTATGTGGTGTGGTCGTCACGGTTAATAATGTCATTTTACAAATATTAAATGTTAAATATGATATACTATAATTAAATTAAATATACTCTTTATACACGTTTCAAGTGCGGGCAAACCAATCAAAAACAAACCCTCAAGAGCAGAAAGAAGTTTTCAATAATAAAGATTATTTAGATTACTTTTAATATTTTCAAAAAAAAATTGGCATATAAATATAAGTAATTAACTAACTAAGTTAAAATTTGATAATATATCAATACATTAATATATTTAAATATAACAAAAAGAAGCACTCAATATAATAATTAAAAAGAAATTTACATTCATATAATTAAAAATATATAATATAAAAACAAATATAACTCGAACAAATAAAATTTTATTTATATTGAAAAGTTATATACGTGTATGTGTATTTATAATTGAAATAACATATCAATTTTAGTTATATTAAAAGGTTAATAAATTAAATAGTGTCTAACATAGTAATTATAGAAACATAAAAATATAGATTAACTTAATTTATATAAACATATAAAAATTACAAATTATAAAAAAGAAAATAGGGTCTTACATAGTAATTATAGAAACATAAAAATATAGATTAAGTTAATTTATATAAACATATAAAAATTATAAATTATAAAAAAAATCTTAAGCACCAAACTTCTACTAAAATATTTGAATTCCTCTAAATATAAGTTAGATCATTTAGAAAAAAGTTTTCAATGGAAAATTTGATAATATGATAACAATATCTCTTACTCAAAATTTTCAAATTTAACTTGAAAAATTTAATGAATAAACAAAAAAAATTACCACCAAGACATGTAACAATTTAAAAATATAAATAAAGGTAAATATAATTCTAAAAGCACAAAATAAACTAAAATAAATAATAATAATAATAATAATAACAATAATAATAATAACAAATACATATTAGCATTATTATAAATTTATTAAAATTAAAAAAGTTAAAATTATTAAAATGTAAATAAAATTAGGGAAAAATAATAATATTAAAAATTTATAAAGTATCCCGTGCATTGCACATGTTTAAAGCTAGTAGAAATAATATTCATAAGGAATTATTTTGGGCTTAAAGCCCAGATGATTGAAGTACTAAGGCCCAAAAGTTGTCAGGCCGAAACAAAGGCCCGTTGCTCAACTTAGAGTAAATTAAATATTCAAGTGACGTAGAAATTTTGACCTCAAATCCAGCTCAAAATGCTTTAAACTGGGAGGTACAAATGCCAAATAAATCAACTTTAAATGAAGTCGGAATTTCGACCTTAAATCCAGCTAAAAATGCTTCGAGCTGGAAAGTACAAATGCCAAATAAATTGACTTGAACGTCAAAATTTCAATCTCAAATCCAGCTCAAAATACTTTTAGGTGGGAGGTACAAGCAGATACTCGACCAAAAGAGAGATTAAAATTTTTGACCTCAATTTTAGGTTGAAACCTTTTGACCTGGGAGCCCGAAGTGGCCAATCATTCAATCCAGATTAACATTGAAAATTTGACCTCAAATCCAGGTCGAAACCTTTCTTCCTAGGAACCCCGAGTTGTCAATAATTCGAACATGATTGAGGTCAAAAATTTGACCTCAAATCCTTGTTGAATCCTTTCGACCTGGGCATTTCAAACAGACCGAGCCCGAAGTGGCCAATCATTCAATCTAGATTGACATTGAAAATTTGACCTCAAATCCAGGTCGAAACCTTTCTTCCTAGGAACCCCGAGTTGTCAATAATTCGAACTTGATTGAGGTCAAAAATTCGACCTCAAATCCTTGTTGAATCCTTTCGACCTGGGCATTTCAAACAGGCCTTAATTTGACCTTGTTCCAGGTCAAAATTTTGACATAGATCCAGGTCGAATTAGGGCACAAAATTTTGTAAAAATTAAAAAAAAAATAGAAAAATTCCCGTAAAATTTTGGAAGAAAAATATAGGAAACCTCGAAAAATAAAATATGCATATGGGTACTAAACAAATTTTGGAAAAATTAGGGAAAAATTTAAAAAATTACTCCTATAAGATGATTCATGTTAAAATAATACGAAATAAATATAAATACGAAGACTATCTAATTATCAACAATGTAACCTCGACCATAGCTGTGGTTCAATGGTGATAAAAGTAATCTGGTTCATCACATTTTAAGAGTTGGATAAGTCAATCACATGTTTGTGGACGCGAAGCTCAAATATGTCCTACATATTAATTCTAACGCTTCGTGGTTGAAATCTTAAGAGCCTTAATGGGCATTTAGACAACCATGCTGACTTAATGGGCATTTAGACAGCCATGCTGAGAATATTGTCTTTAAGAAGACAAATCTGCACACACTTTCTTGACATTGTTAACCTTGTTAGAGGAAAAAAGCACTAATTATGTTATAAGGGCACTATACATTTCAACAACAGCCTTAAGCATGGAAGTGTTGTAAATGTTTAGCTCACACTGTACTTTATGCTAAGACAATACCTGGACAAGAGCATGAAAGAAACTACTTCTATGAAATCCTAATTGACTATTATCTTCATTTACTAAAAGAGGCTAATTACGAGTCCATTAAATGTGTTTTAATGAAGACATATTTTTACAACAAGTATCCTCCAAGCAAAATAACCTACATTGTAGGACTCGAAAGTCATTGACACTTGTCCACCAAGTCTCTCAATTCTAATCTAAATCCAACATTATCAAAGTCTATACAAAGTGTTAACGCCTCATTCTACAACTACGTTTTTTTCTTAATTTTCAGTGTTCATTCAAATATGTACACATCTTTTGAAAGCATAATTGAATCACTGACAAAAAGGGCACCCATTAAGACTCGAAGCTTGGTAACCCTAACATTAAATACACCTTCATTTTGTTTATCCATAACACCTATTTAATTAAAACATCCACAATGATTTTAATTTTAATATTTTACTACCGTAAAAGTAAATGTAAGTTGCGAATTTAAATAAAAATGTATATAAAACATAATAAATAATGAAATAATAAATATAAAAAAATTATATTTATTATTAATATTAATCAATTCATATAACTCTTTATTCATAACTTTAATTCATTTTTTTTGGTTAAGTAAGCCAAGTTGATTATATAGAACTTTGTTGTTCTTGTAAATGGAACTACCATATTTAATAATACAAATACCCTATTTTTGGGATGGTTAAATTAAGTTCATGTGCTCAGAAGTTGATAATATATATATATATATATATATATATATATATATATATATATTTTTAAATAATTTTATAGATTATTAATTGACTTTTCCAATTTTTTAAATTAAAAGATTTGAACTAATAAGTAATTTTTAAATAAAATACGAAATTGGATACATGACACATGTATATGTTGATGGTTCCCAATCTTGGAAGAACATATATTCACACCAATATTGAAATGTTTAGATAAATTATTTACATGATTGTGTGACGAAGAAAAATATAGTAAAAAGTTTTTGGGGTTCCGGTGATGTCAAGAACAAGCGATTCTATGGTGCTTTTTCCAATGGTGATGCACACCACAATATATGGGCAACATGAACACCCCTTCACCCCAAAAGTAACTGCCCAAATTATTAACATATTAAATGCATTAAAGTACAATTATGTTTTAATCTTACAATTAATATATATTTTGTAACTCCTCTAAATACAATTTTTTTCTTTTTATTTTATATTTTATTTGACAAATAAGTCAAATATACAACATCTCCAACTTGACGTATTTGTCAAATATTATTTGTAACTCCTACCTTTTTCGGAGTTTATAGTTCTAAAACATATTCTCACTATACGTTTAAATAATATTCCACAGATAATGACTCAAACATTTTTGAGTCCAATTGAACTATTATCACCTACTTAGCGTCTTCCCAAACAATTCTAATGATCATCACTTTTAATCGGCCACCTTTTATTGTTAAAACAATACCCACCATTTCATGAACTTAACATCCCAAAGTTCAGTTCCAACAAAATTAAATCAGTGTTCCGAAATTTAATTCGTACACTCAACATCACAATCAATACTTACACCGTAATAACTAATATATTCACGCACGTCTTCCTGATAACCCATTTATACAAAGTACTCTTCAAGTACTTGATCATGATCCTCTTTACAGCCTCTTGTTGGCCTTAATCAAAAAATTTCTTTCACAATTACTTACACGACTTACTAAATATGTCAAGTCAAATCAATTATCGAAATTCCGACCATATAAGATTTCACAAAAAAATATTTTCCAAACAAACTCCCACTTTTCAAAGTGTACACACAATCTTTTCAAAATTAGCTCCATGATATAAGATTTCACAGGAAAAAAAAAATTCTGAACAAACTCCCACTTTCAAAGTGTAGACACAATCGTCTAACAGAAACTTTTCAAAATTAGCTCCCAATTTCCAAAATACCGACACAATTGTCTAATTCTTTCTTCAAGTAAAAAAAAATGCAACTAGGCAAGTCTCAAATTTGAAACAGACTTATTAGTTATATATATATATATATATATATATATATATATATATATGTTTAAAATTCACTTACAAACTTATGAATTTTCTATCTTTATGACACACAATTCCCACATTTGATTTTGTTCCATAAACTCGATTTCATGATTCCTTGAATCATATTCTCACAATCTCATCAAAAAAATTTGTATATCCGTGTCTTAAAATAAATATATTAACTTTCACTATTATATACATAATAGTCATTCATTCGATCTTCATAAATCAACACTTTCTCGAAACCATTTCCAGTTAACATAAGGACACATGTAAAAATATTATAGGCCCCCATTTCAAGCGTCACTAGAACTCATCCTAGTATAATAATGTCTATTTCAAGAGTCACCACAAATTCAATTACACTGTCGTTTTTTTCAACGACAATTTCTATTTCATCTAGAACTAATTAATCATTCTTTTCGATCCATATAAAACAAAAGACACCAACTAGCCTTCCATCTTTTTTTAATTCCAAAATTCTTTAGTAACCATTTTAAATCTATGAATAAGATTTAAAATTATAACCATTAAACAACTTTCAAATTGTATTAAAACAATTCACTTATGATTAGTCGCACCCGAGTCAAAACACCATCAATGTATATCCTTGGTCAAATTACCAATATTGCATTCAACTATACAAATAATTTGACGTTTCACTTGCTCTCTATACTGAGCACATGAAATTTATTCTAGTACAACATCATCTTTTTAATGACAGATATCAATTTCCACAAGCTATAAAAAAATTATTTTTTAAAAAAATTATTTTTAAAAAAAATTGTAAGCACAGGATGAAAGCAAATCATACTAAAATACCACACCGAGTCCAAAACCAATATGACATGGATGAACCATAACAATGATAAAAAATGACACATGTTCTCAAGAGGAGCTATAGCAAAAAAAATTGACCTACAGATATTCTCAAAAAAAAAAACATGTCAGCAAACAAATTAAAAAACTATACTTGGGGTGAATCATGAGGGAATATATCAATCATAAAAAAACTTTGTCCATTAACATGAATAAACACAAATCTAAGAAATTAATGGCCACCAAAAAATAAAAATAAAAAACCTATAAAAATTGTGCTCCACAGTAAACATAAGTCGTAGCAATTTAGACAGAACTTCTAAAACAACAAAAATAGGTAAGGGAAAAATATTGCATAAAAATAGGTAGACTAACAAAAATTAGGCACATGGACGGCAGAAAGAAAATTACCTGTAGGCTAATAAAAATAACGTCAAAACTTGGAGCCATGTAAATATAAAATCACAAATGAACATTGACTCATGGAGAAAACTAAAACAAATGATAAAATTCCAAAGAACCGGTGATTGGCAATTACTAAAGAAAAAACTACAAGGTAATACAACAAATGGACATGCATGTACCAAGCCTGTTATAAGCTATAACGGAAATATATTATTATTTTCTTAACCAAAAACAAAACTCAATTCTCAATCAGGTGGACATGGAAAACACATATGAATTTGGTGAAAGACCGAGACAAAGCAATACACATATATTATATTATTATAAATAAGTAAAACTTTTGATTCTACGGAAAAAGGATACAAGCAATACAAACCGCAAAATAGTGGAAAAACACATGGAGAGCACAGAAAATGATGAATTATAAGCTCAAACAAACGATACAACAAGGAGCATCCAAATTGCAGAAGTAAGATGAACATCAACGAAGCAATAAACTCCGACTAGCTCTGATACCAATGAAATGTTTAGATAAATTATTTACATGATTGTGTGATGAAGAAAAATATAGTAAAAAGTTTTTGGGTTCGGGTGATGTCAAGAACAAGCGATTCTATGGTGCTTTTTCCAATAGTGACGCACACCACAATATATGGGTAACATGAACACCCCTTCACCCCAAAAGTAAGTGCCCAAATTATTAACATATTAAATGCATTAAAGTACAATTATGTATTAATCTTACAATTAATATATATTTTGTAACTCCTCTAAAAACAATTTTTTTCTTTATATTTTATATTTTATTTGACAAATAAGTCAAATATACAACAAATATGAATAGCGATATTTCATAATACTATATCACCCCAATTTGAACAAATTTTGACAATCAATTTTGTACCTTGAAAATACGTATAAAATGAAGAGCTAATTATAAAGTGGCTAAGGACCTCATCCATGTCAAAAGACATGTTGGAGGGGTCAATAGGACATTGAAGCCTATATGGAGAAAAACTTGGTTCATCAAATCATTAATTACAAGCTCATCCTTGGTACAATTTTAAGTTCTCGCGCCCATAATATTGTTATGAAACATTATTTATAAAAGAGAAGGAATCTTCTATCTTTAAGGATAATATTGGCTTGTAATTAATAATTTCATTGGCTGGACCAAGTTTTTCTGCTGCATGTTATGCTTGAAAATTCCCTACGACATGAATGAGGGTTTTGAGGTATTATGTAATTAGCTCTTTATTTTCCATGCGTTCAACATTTGTTAGAGGTACACAGGGTAAAATTTTGAAGGAAAATTTGTTAAAATGAGGTGATATAGTATTATGAAGTATCTTTAGTAGGCGATATCATAGTTAATGCATGTTTTTTTAGTTCATCAACATATACATGGGTCATTTGGTAATGTTTTATATATCCATTTTCATATTTTATTTGAAAACCACTAATTATTTCAAATATTTTAATTTATAAATTGGAAAAGAAAATTAATTATCTAGGCAATATATCATTTAAAATACATATTTATTATCAACTTAGTTGAGTACACGAACTTAATTTAACCACCCCAAAGTGGGATATTTACCTTCCGTCATTTCATCAACTAGTTGTTCTAATTTTCTATTCAATAAATTATCATTCATACACCATTTCCATTCATTCTCTGTCTATTTTATCTAATCAATTAACATGTAGTAACTAAATGTGAGTATTATTCTCATCTTCTGTTCCTTTATGGTGGATTAATGATATTTTAACAAGTGTTATTTTATATTGTCTTATTAATGAATTGTTTTATTTATGTTTCTGAACTCCAGTCTAACCTTTTTTTATTTCATAAATCATATCTTACCACCGTGGTAAGGTAGTGTCATTTGGGTTTAAATCTTTTACTATTTTTATGCTTTTTAATTATGATTCTTCAAAATTTAAAGGTCTAAATATATTAAGATTATTACCATGTGACCCATTTGTTTTGAATGTTTTATTATTGTCAATTGCATAAATATATTTGTTTTTAATTTTAACATGTGCACAAGATATGTTATTTCTAAAGAAGTTTTTGCTTTTACTTTATGTTTTGAGTTAAAATAAATTATTTGTCCATTGTTAAACACTATTAAAACTTATCTTTATTATTTTCCTCCTGACTTTTGCTATAAACTTGCTATAAACTAAATTACGTAATTCTATTTATTATACCATAGAGGTTGAGCTCAGTGTGGCCTGCCTTGGGCTATGGAGTATGGAGTGGATACTAGCCCAAGTTCTGGCTGACGTTGCATTATTCACACACGCAATTGCAGAATCAACTCATATTGGAGGCCGATTCCTAGCAGCAGATGAGACTTGAAGAGAAATCTCTGCCTCTGGTGATCAATATATTTGAGGCATGAACCTCTTCAGCTGTACAAAATCATCAAATCACATCTAATGCTGCTCCGAATGGACAACTGCTGCCTTTGGCACATAGATGAGACATAAACCTCTCCTAATACTGTAACGACAACTACAATTCCAATCCCATTGCCCCAAAGAAACAGTTTGATACGACCCCCTACACGCAACAATTTTTCTCATGGATGAGCACCTTATAATGCTAGTGTAGCATGCTTTAAGAAGTACGAAATCTGGTTTATTTGGGGAACTCTAAAGGGGAGGTACTTGAAATTGAGCATAAAAGCAATCAAGTTAAAATCAATTGCATGTATATCCTTTGAAACTAAAATGGTGTGAAGATACAAGGGCATATACACTGCTGTTATGGTCAATTTCAAGTATCTCCCCTTTTAAGTTCCCAAATAAACCAGATCCCCATACTTATTAAAGCATGCTACACTAGTACTATAAGGTGTTTATCCATCACAAAACTTGTTATGCTTAGGAGGTAATATCATACGTCTCCTTCACGTAATGTTATTCGAAGTTTAGTTATGCTTCTAGCATTGTCTATGTGGCAAAAAACTTTTTACATTCCATCATTTCATCACTAGTTGTTCTAATTTTCTACTAAATAAAGTATTAATCATACATCATTTCTTTCCATTTCCCGTCTATTTCATCTAAATCAGTTAACAGGCAACTAAAAGTATGTATTATTCTCATCTTTTGTTCATTTCAGGTGGATTAATGGTATTTTAACAAGTTTTATTTTCTATTATTTTATTGGTGAATTGTTTTTACTATTTTTTTATTAAACAGTGTCATTATAAATTATGAATAAAGTTGTATAAAACTTTACACCATGGGTATAGTTTTTATGTTTCTGAACTCTAGTCCAATGTTTTTTAATTTGAAACTTTCATATTTCATAAATCATATCATCCAAGTGGTAAGGTAGTGTCATTTGGGTTTAAATCTTTTACTTCTTTTATGCTTTTTAATTATGATTTTTCAAAAGGGAAAATTAATTCATCCGTCCTTTAACTATATGCTGTTTTTGGTATAGGTCCTTGTTCTACAAAAATAAATATTTCGATCCTTATACTTATAAATTTTCTGATTAGCGTCCTTCCATCTA
>PHNY01136473.1:0-12605 GCA_003724115.2 Anethum foeniculum
AGAAAAGCTACTCCTTCAACGAATAGCCAAATTGATCTTATCTGTTGAGGCTACAACCACTAGACTTCTACTTAAGTGTTTTGCACACCTTATCATCAACCTAATGCATATATTCCTAACACAAACCAACGCATAATCATGTCAATATGTCAAATATAAAAAGCCAATTAATATCTTCATGCCAAATAGCATTGATTTTGATTTTTATTCAATAAATTCTATTGTTTTATTGTAGGAAGAAAGAAATTTTAAAATCGGAAAGATTGGAGAATAAAAGCTTAATTTGAAGATTTATTAAAAGAAAGTTCGGATTTATTTGTCTGCACCCTCACACGTTATTGTTTTGGCCATATCTTGAATTCCAGAAGACAGAATTGGACGATTTAACAGCTCACGCGAAGATAACGGAATTTCTTACGATTCTGATGTGGTCCAAGTATCAAATAGATCTGGAGCGGTCCTCAATTACTGAAGAAAAGTCAACTACGAATTTTCCCATAATTACTCTTCAGGTCAAATCAAATTAATATCTTCCTACAATTTTTATTCAATATTTTCCTAGAATTACTTTAAAAGTCAAATATTTAACCAACTCATAGCCAACGCATACTCACGTCAATATTAAAGAAAGTTNGCTATCAATAATTTTATATCCTAATGAGTCCCTTATCATTAACGCATACTCATAGCCAACGCATACTCCTAGAATTTCATCTATAAGTGTTTTATCAACACCTATAAATTCAACAACAACCACTATCAAAATTTAACATCCCACAAATTATTTGCAGAATTTATATCTTTCATATCTATTATAGCTATGGATTATACCATGTTGGATGTTTTGAACGGCAGTACTTTCAGATGGATCATACGAATGAGTGCCTGCAGGAAGTAAGAGTCTGTCAATCTACACACGGGCGAACAGATCAGTCTTGATATGATTTTAATTGATGAAAAGGTTTAAAACTTCTTTTTAGTGATAGGTTTTTAAAATTATATGATGTTATTGATCTATTTATTTTTGATGTGTGCAGGAAAATTTATTTCATGCAATAATGCCGAGCTATTTGATTTCTCGATTTCAACGTCAATTAGAGGAAGACTTTCTTTATAACATCAAGAATTTAAAAGTTGTTGCAAGTACTGGTCAATATAGACCATTATTACAGGGATCTAAACTGCACTTTTTACGCATAACTACCCTCAAGAAATTTGAAGAAGGAATTATCAACATATCTTTGCATGGATTTCGATTCATATATAACGACATGATTGATGCACGAATTAACGACACCAATACTCTCAGGTATTTTGATCAAATGCTATCATTAATTTCCTAAATTTTTAATTAATATATCATTATATTATTTGTATAATATGATTTAATCAATCCTTTTTTAGATGTTATTGGTTGCTTGACCTATATCGGTGGCATTGATGTTGTTAGTGACGGGTGGAAAATAATAGATCTTGGAATTGTGACAAATTAATAAGTTTTGAATTATAATAACTGTAATTTAGTCGTATCTTGATTTTATAGTTTCTATAATTTTGAAATAATATTTTGTTTTATACAGTTTATATCTTCAATGTAATACATATTATTCGGTATTTAAATATAAGTAAAAAATGTTTGTTATTTTATATAAAATATAGTCAAAGCTCAAAAAAATATTGTGTTATCGTGATAATGAAATAATATATAATAATTTTTTTAAAATATTATTATAATGCCGCCGCGAAGCGCGACTTATTTTCTAGTTTATTTAATAAATTATAATATGAAAGTTTCGTTGGTAGTCTGGTCATTTGTACTTTGGTCCGGTAATTCAATTTTCAATATAATTTTATTAAAAATAAAACATCCTCATAATATTTTTATCTTCTCATTCTTAATATAATTCTATTACTAAAAATAAAATATTCTAATAAATATAAATTCATATCCATAATATAATTACATTTAAAACAAAAGAAATATAAGGTAATATATTTTAATTAAAAGGTAATTTTTAATTAAAAAAGGCAATTGTATAGCTGCTAATACACACATTATTTTATTATTTAATAATTGGAATAAATGACCGAAAACCGATTACAAAAATTCAACTAAAACATTTACATTTCTAAAAATATCACGGGCAAGTTTCTGGAATCTCCACTTGTGGAACAAATGGTCCATGTTTTAGAATATCTACATACATGGAGTTAGAAGCCCTGATATACAACATCATCTTCTTCTTCCATAGATTGTAGTGTTCCCTGTCAAATGGAGGGATCTTGATACTATTTAGTTTTTGTGTACTAATTTTGATCTTTTTACTGTTAAGGATTAAACAGCCTGCTCTAATACCACTTGTTAGATATGAGGATCACAAGAAAACTATGTAGATGGGATGTGAATGAATAGTTTTAAGTAATATGATATTCTTTTCAAAAACTGTTTGATGTGTAGTCTGTGTGTTTTAAATGAGGAATAGTAAGAACAAGAACACACAAATATTTCAATCTACTTTGTATTAAGTAAATCAAATACTACAGCTTCCAGAATAAAATTCTGGCTTCAAAACAAGAACTGATTGTTCATGTTTCCTTACAGAGAAAGAGAAGATGAATATTCTTTTGTCTATCACGTTTATGGCTAATGATTTGATGTGCATGATATACAAGACCTATACAAAACTAGTGCACATACTCATTTTAACAAATACCCTCTTACTACTACTAACAGCTCTAACAAACCACAGAGGGTACACTGTGCAGATAAGGACCACCACTAGCCTTTCTTTTCCGTTTATTTCTCTCCAAGTTGAGCTATAGATTTGCCATCTGTAATTGGACCACAGACCAGTACAGATGCTTCCAGTATTTGTCTCCATTTTCTTTTTTCCTTGTACCTTCTTTTGTCTTGTTAAAGACTTCACGAACTAAGTATAGCTATGTTAAAGACTTTGCGGTATGGCTAAGAGGAGTATGCGACATAACACAAACTGACTTCACGAACTAAGCATTTTGACTTTGCGATCTCAACACTTCATGACATAGCTTTAAGGACTTCATGACATAGTTTATTCTGACTTCTCGATATGGGGACTTAGAAAGATTTCTGCACCTTATTTCTTCAAAGTATTTCACCCTGCTGCATGAACAACTTGAACTTCTTTCAGGATGATTACTTCCAGATCCTATGTACAATCTAGTTGCTTAAAACTTTCTAAGCTCATTATTAACTTGAATACATGAGAACAAAACAAGTAAATTGGAGACTTATACTATATCCCAGTGATAAAACTCACTAGGCCATGTAAGTGACATTGTTACAATGTGTAGGCTTGTTAAATGAGGTATTCAGACATGCCTTGAGCCCAACAATCTCCCCCAAATTGTGAGTAAGATCCTTAGGCACAATTTCATGTCTGATGACAAGCCTACCAAACATAGAAGTAATAAAAACAGAAAATGTACACCAGAAATGAATTTTGATTACAGATAAAAGATGAAAGCTTACAATTAATTCTCTTGTTATGACATAGCTTCAGATTCTGTAAGTTTTTCAAAATAGTCATCCCACACCTTCTTTCTTCTGGTTTCTTCTACTGCTTTGACTTCTGCAATAGCTGCAAGTATTTCACCCCTGGCTTCCATTTCTTAAATAAGGGGTGAATCTTTCAAATCATCAGCTGCTGCTTGCAGATAACTTTCTATATAGAAGTTTAAAAAATCCCTTTTGATTTTGCTTTTCCCTCTATATGGATTCTTATACTCCACCACATATGGATTGAATTTGACTCTGCACAGCCCCTTTTCTCTTAGCTTCCTCGCTTTCTCCTCCAGTTCCTCCAACTCATTTTCTTTCTTGACTCTCTTTTCTTCCACCAACTTCTTCAGTTCTACTTCATGCTCTCTCTTCAACTTCAGAAACTTAGCAAATTCCAGCTTCCAAATTCTTTCATCAATTTCCTCAAAGTTCAACAGAGCATTTATTCTTTTCAAATCATAGATGGGGAAGAATCTACATTCTCCTAGCTTTATTTCTTTTTCTTTTCCATTAGTGTACTTAATCTTCAGCTGATCTTTAGTCAAATTGACTTCAAAAATTCTTTTAGCTCTCAGAGATGCTATTGCAGCTTGATCATAATCTTCATCTAAAGTTGGTAGATCTAGACCCACAACATTTGTGAATACTCTAGTTTCCTTTATTTTCCTTGTTCTCCTAGCTGCCATCTTGAAATGAATTTTCTTGACTTGAGGTAGAATAGAAATCCAAGGTGATCCAGATTTAAGTAATACATCCTTTGGAAGCTGCCCCCCTCTCCTAGATAAGATAGTGCTATCATCTCCCTTAGTATCTTTATTCTCCCCCTTAGGCTTGTCAGCAGACTGCCTTGGAGCTCTAGGGTTTGAATGAGTTGAATATCCAATTTTGTTTGGAAAGTATATGGATTTGCTATTTACAGAATTGGATCTTAACAACTCTCTTAAAAGGTAAGAGAATTTCAAGGTAGGTTCACCAAGTGATACCTCCTGTTCTTTAATAACAGTTTTACTCACAAGAGTTTATGGATAGACAAAATTTTGAGAATCCTTTTGTGGTTATGTGGATGTGTTCTTCACTTTAATGAAGCTCTAGTAAACTAGAGGAGATCTGAATGTACCTTCCACATAGGTAGCATCCTCAAACTCTGGTTCCCTTTGGAAGGGACCATTAGAGAGTAGTTATGAGGGATTGTTGTTTAGTTTAAAACTAAACCTCCATTTGAATTGGAGTGGATTTAAATGGCTTCCCCTCAGAAGTTTCATTCTCAAACCATGTAGTCATTGTAGAGCTACTTGCACCTAAAATGTGCTGATGATCTCATGGTCTTCACTAAACAATGATGAATCCCATGAGTTTGAATTGACACCATCAAGTACTACCTTAGCATGTAGTCTCTAGTCAAAACTGAATGAGGGTTCTGAGTTGGTAATCATAATGCAAGCATTATGTTACTTGATTAACTTGGCTTAGCAATAGAAATAATTATTGCTAATTTAATTACAAGAAGTTCAACAGATTGAACTACTTGATCTCAAAGAAATTTAAAGATAGTAAGAGGGGTAAAATTAGATGTTTGATTTTTGGCAACTTCTTCTGAAAGTAGAAGAAGTTTCAAATTATGTACTCTCTCTCTCTCTCTCTCTCTCTCTCTCTCTCTCTCTCTCTCTTATGAAACACCTATGCTAACTCCTTTTTGAAGATCATGAAATGAGTTCATGAACTTTATATGAGAAAGGTTTGCTTCATTGTTGTCTTTTGATAGATAGTCAATGCTTCCCTCACAAAGGGTTCGATAAGATTTGTAGTACAGGGAGAGTCTCACTTGTTTCACTCCTCTCATTTGCTCTATTTTATGGCTCAAAATTTCTCTATTTGAAAAACACTCATGGTTAAAGAAAAATAGCAAAGATTGGGTTAGTGACTTGTGGGATACCTTCAATTGCCCTCCAAGGTCAAGTCACACATCTTTTGAGAAATACAAGGTTTACGAAACTGTTATCAGTTACCAGAGTAACATATAACAATTCCTTTCTCAAGTTAAACTTGAGCTGCAAAGTAATGAGACTTTATAATTTTTATCAGAGTTTTAGCTTTGTGAATGAATTTAGTAAGTTAAACTCTGATTAATTATTAATTCTCACTATTCGTCTTGCTAATAGAAATATCATAGTTTAAGTTGCTGACTGTAAATTACTGATATTTGACATGTGTTGACACCTGCTTAGTTTGAATGACAGTCTAAACAATTTAGTCAATTAAGCATCATAATTTAGTTCAAGGTTAAGTATATTTGATCATGGCATGATTAATTACTTAAACTGAATATAAATATCCATTTTGAGAGCTTCTTTTAACTTATGTTTAATCATGGTTACAAGACTAATCAGTTAACCATGTATGTTTATGGCAATTAGAAACCAAGAACGATTAATTAGATAACAGAGTTTAATCAAGTATATCATTCAAGATTCACATTTGCAATATTAGTGATTAATACTTATGACTGAATTCAAGTTTATTTAACATAAGAGTTGAATAATTTTGAGCATTTCATGTCACAGAAGGAGTCACATAATGCAACATAATCCATTAAATACTGAAGAAACAAAGAAAGGATTTTTATTAATCATTAACAATTTTATTACAAGAAGAAAGAAAAGAAAGTCCTATTCTAAGGAGTCTTCTTATCTTCTCAGCCTCCTCCCTCCTGTTTGCATCAAACAGGATGGCCAACCTGATTATCCTTTCTTGCTCTATCAGCTTTTGTCTTCTTTCTTCGCAATGGATGAAGTAGGATATCGTAAAAAAGGTGACCTCGAGACCCATCTCGTAAGGAATGGTTCTCCTTGTATGGAGTGGAATCTCAGTGACATGATAAATGGCACCATTAATCCGAACTTAGTGAGTGTGATAGTTGAACTTGATATCCATTGAGAGTTTTGAGGTTTGAGAGGTTGAAGATGTTCTTTGATAGCTTAGAAGAAACGAGTTGTTAACGAACGATTTTATATAGAAGAGTAAAAGGAAGACTAAGAGACACCAGAAGACTAAGAGACACCAGTGAATATTGATCAAAGAAAATTGATTTTATTAAAAAAGCGCCAATAATCAATAGCTGAAGGAGAAATAATCAACTTTTGTCTCTTAAACCGATAAAAACCATTACCTGCAAGGATTAATGCACAAAAATCGAGAGTAAATATGCACATATAGCAAGCAATCACATTAATCAAGACAAGTAATCTCACATAATCCAAACACCATCATTACACCTATGTAGGAGTGTATTGTAAAATATAACTTATCTGAGCATAAGATTGTTGAATTTTACTTAGCCAATCTCAGAAAGATTCCTTCACAAACACATCACATTTCTTCTTTCTAGATTTTGCAATCATTTCAACCCTGGAAAAAACTTCTCAAACTTTTCTTAATTTTGTTAATGAATATAGGGATGAGACAATGCGATATGAATATGTACAATTTCTGAGATGTCGTGTAGTCAAAAAGTGAACTGTATCGAGAAGTGTTTGAATAATACCGCAATGTCTCAATTAGAACTATATCGCATAGTCTAGAGATGAACTATGTTGCATAGTCTAGAATTGAACTATGTCGCATAGTTTTGAAATGAAATGAAAGAACTTTGTGATATAGTGAATATAGTATCGAGAACTCTAAAAAATTTAAGAAATCTCAATGTCAGACATATATTAATAATTTCAAATTAAAATTTGAAATTCTGTCACAAAACTTGTCGATATAGTTATCTTATGTCGCAAATTCATAAAATGAACTATACCGCAAAGTCTCATATCTTGAATAGTTTGCGATATGAGTCTGTTTATTTTTAACTATACTGTGAACTCCTAAGAACATCTATGTCGAGATGTCCTAAAAGATCACAGTTTACAAGTATCATATGATTTAAGAAATATGTAGTAAATACCGAAATATTTATAAATCATATCTCAGCTACCTTTCACTTTAATACAAATAGATCATTTGAACACAGTGAAGGGTTACTGCTGCAACAACTAACTGACAGAATTACTTAAACCTACTAATGAAGGATTTAGCATTCCAATCTCACTTACTAATCTGTTAAAAACAGCTTCATTTAGTGGTTTAGTAAATATGTCAACCAATTGTCTCTCAGTTGGAACATAAGTAACTGCAATAGTACCATTTGCAGCATGTTTCCTTATGAAATGGTACCTTATCTCAATATGCTTTGTAGTATAATGATTAACAGGATTAGCAACAATGGATATTGCACTAGTATTGTCACACATTAGAGGAATATTCTCAAATACTAGTCCATAATCCATTAATTGATTTCTAATCCAAAGCAATTGAGCACAGCAGCTTCCAGCAGCAATATATTCAGCTTCAGCTGTAGATGTTACTTTGGATTGTTGTGTCTTACTAAACCAAGACACTAACCTTTGGCCTAGAAATTGACAGCTTCCAGAAGTGCTTTTTCTCTGCATCCAGCATAATGAGAATCAGTGTAACCAACCATGTTGAACCATGTGCCCTTTGGAAACCATAGGCCTAGATTTGGTGTGCCTTTTAAGTATCTGAAAATCCTCTTGATTGCTATCAGGTGAGATTTTTTGAGATCAGATTGAAACCTTGCACATAGAAATGTAGCAAATATGATATCTGACCTACTAGTTGTGAGATAGAGCAATGAACCAACCATGCCTCTGTAAGCTTTGACATCAACTCTCTTTCCTTTTTTGTCTTCATCAAGCTTGGTTGTTGTTGACATTGGAGTTTTTTGCGGGAGATGAATCTTCTAAATCATACTTCTTCAGAAGATCTTTGATGTACTTGGACTGGTTTATGAAGATACCATAAACTCTTTTATTTATTTGCAGCCCCAAAAAGAATGTCAACTCTCCCATCATACTCATCTCATAATTGCTTTGCATTAACTTAGAAAACTTTTGACATACTTTTTCATTAGTTGAGCCAAAGATAATATCATCCAAATAGATTTGAACAAGGATGATATCATCACCATGTTTCTTGTAGAATAGAGTTTTTCCTATTGTGCTAATAGAGTATATATTTATATATATTATATATGATTTTATTCCTCATATTTATTGTATTTTATATTTAATTGGATTTTTATTAAATAAGTTTTAATGTTTTATTGTAGAAAATAAGGAATCCTAAACTTGGAAGGATTGGGGAATAAAAAACTGAATTTGGAGATTTATTAGAAGAAAATTCGGATTTGTTAGACTACACGTGTGTACTACAGTGTTTGGGCCATATCTAGAGATCCAGAAGTCAAAATTAGACGATTCAACAGCCCACGCGAAGATAACGAGATTCTCTTTCATTTTAAAGTGGTCCAGAGATCAAATCACCACTGGAACGGCCCAAACTTAATGAAGAAAAGTTAGCTACGAATTTTCCTTAGAAATCAGAATTAGTTTAGGAAACATATTTGTACTTTCCTCAAATCATTAGAAAAGACATTAATTAGATCTATATATACATCAGATATTATAATTAGATAATAACGTTCCTAGAGAAGAAGAGAGAGGCTACGCTCAAGAGGGAAAAAGCTTGGGAAGAAGAGATTGCGCCTAATACAGATTTCATCTTTTCTCCTTACTTTACCATCATGTTTACATACTCTTGTGTATTGGTTTCTTTTGAGATGATGAACTAATTTTCTCTCTAGGCCTTTAATGGATTCTTTTGTTAATATATAAGTTGTATTCTATTCTCTCTGTTTTTGTGGTTGTATATTGATTTGTGTTTACTGCTTCTCAAAGATTGATCACCCTTGAGATTGATTTCGTAATTTAGGCGGACTTGGAAGAGAAACCCTAGGTTAAGACCCAATCAATATATCTTAGGATTAATTTTTATATTAATTTGTGGTTAGGATAGGAATATACATACACACCCTAAAAAGTCCGATTAAGACGAAACTTAATGCTATTTATGCTTTTAATTTCGACATAGAAATATGGGGGTTATTGCATAAATTAGAGTCACTTGAGATTCGGAAGGTCCTTGTGCATACATGATTGTCTTAGACTAGCAATTAGACTACAAGAATAGAGGTTAAAGAAGAAGCTTGTTGAAGAGCATAAGATGAAGTTAAAGGCCTATTTTTCATTCTTTTGGAATTTATTATTAATATATCATTTTTGTTTAATTATTTAGTAATAATTTAGTAAACACTATACTTGATTTTCATTAAACTTGAATTGAAAGAAAAGTAGTAATTGGTATTTAGCAGCTTATTAATAGTCTCTATGAGAACGAAATTATTTACTACTTGTTGCGATACGTGCTCTTGCGTTAAGGTTGTAAAACCGACAACATGTGACTCTTGTGAATTGATGCTCCAGAAGAAATTGAGATAGAGTTTCATACCATACTCTAGGAGCTTGTTTGAGACCATATAGTGCCTTTAGCAATCTGTAGACAAAGTCAGGAAATTCTTCACTTTCAAAGCCAGGAGGTTAGATACATAGACTTCCTCAGCAAGTTCACCATTGAGAAAAACACTCTTTACATCCATTTGATACACCTTGAAATCTGAGTGTGCTGCAAAAGCCAAAAATATTTTAATGGCCTTCATTTAAATAGTGGATAAAACAAAATAATACACACTTTCATCTTGCTTAAAATAAAATTAAAAGTAAACAAAATATAATTAGTGGAATTTGGTTGGAAAAGTATAATGGGCTTTGGGCTAAAACAAAATAATAAATATAATTGATCCGGCCAATAAATTATACTATTAAATTGAACTAAAACAAAATTAAAATTAAAATATAAATCATTGGTCGGTATAAATGGCCTCGGGCTAAAACAAAATAATATATATTGTGCGTCCTGGCTAAAAAAATATAATATTCAACTGGACTAAAATAAAATTAATAATAAATTAAATATAATTAGTTAAATTTAGACGGTATAATGAGCCTCAGATTAAAATAAAATAATGTATATTATTGATCCGGGCTAAAACAAGATTAATATTAAATTAAAGATAATTCGTATGGTATTGATCACGACTAAATTTACATTTTAGTTAAAACATAATTATATTTTGTAAACACATAGAAATATCAAAAAAATTGAAATTGGTAATATTGTCTTTTCTAATTAAGATACCTCTTATTTCAAATATATCACAAACATATATGTGTATATATATAATTATTATTAAATCATCATTTAAAAATTCAAATAAACAAATTTCATATCTTAATTAAAAACTTTTATTCAAATTAAATTTTAAAATCAAATATACACCAACGAAAGCAATCCCAATCTCCGTACAACCAAAATCAACAACAAAACTTGGTAATCTAATAGATTTGATCTGTATATCGATCAACAAGCTCTAATACAAATTGTTAGGTCTAAAGGTACATACAGAGGGGGGAGGGTGAATGTATGTTCTTCGTTTTTCGAAACTAAATGCAGCAGAATATAATACTCGAAACGAAATAAACAAACACACAAAGTTTCCGGGGTATAATTCTTAGATTAAGAAATTAAACCTCGAAGGGTTGCGTACACCTTTGAATAATTGAAGATTCAAAGTATCAAATAGAAAGCTTCAATACAAGATAAGCTATACAACTATGAAAGTTCCCTATCACTCTAAAAAGTTAAAGCTCTTATCTATTGATAATCAATACAACCTATAAAAGCTATAACTCATGAATGCAATCAGACGTGTAAGACTTTGTTGGTGAGAAAACAAATGGACATGACCTCTCCTTGTCAAATCAATGATTGAAGAAAAGTTGAATCGAATTTGCAAGAGCTTCGTTTCTTTTAATAGTGGAGAGATACAAACCAATCTGCTTCGAATTGATTATATAGAGGTAGGTGATTTATAGAAGGGAATATGAGACATGGCTTCCTGTTAATTAAGTATTCAAATGTGCTGTAAGGTCTCACTTATGTTGGAAATGACCAAATGATTTTCTAGGAGGCGACCAAGATCTCTTATAAGCTGGAAGGCGACATGAATGCTTTGTACATAGTCACAATCCTTGTTGGAGGCAACACTATGTATAAGGAACCCTTGAAGGCAACCCTAGCTGCACTTCAGGAGCTAGGATGCGACTTGAGCAATTGCTGGGAGGTGACTTGAGCAATTGCTAGGAGGCAATAGCACTCTAAATAGGCTAGTGTCGCCTCTTGATGAAACTTTGAGCTTCTCTAAGGTTCTACAAGGCGCCATGATGGTAGGGACCACCTTGTACAAGCTTGGAGGCGACATGACCACTTTACAAGTCGACATGACATCTTCTAGGTAGCCAAGAGGCGACAGAAGCATTCTAGGAGGAGACCAAGGCACTTTGCCTTAGTTTCTAGAAGTTGAACTCCTTCGAGTCTTCGTATAAGCCATATAACGTTCTTCTTAGATATGAATCCTCATTTAACAATTCTTCGAATGTCGATACTTAGTTTTACAGATGACTAGTTTCGCTCTCACGCCTCATGAACTTTACAAACCATTTTTAAGTCTTCTACCATATACAATCAACTTCACTTAAAATCCTTGAGGTCTTTACACTGATCATACTAACTGCTACGAATGACTTCAACCTTATTACTCAGTTGCCTGAACATGTTAATGAACTCCATATGGTCTTCTGTTGACAACTTCTTCACTACAGCTGCTTAGATCTTTGTGTATATACTATAGCTTCAATCTGTACTGATTCTTAGTGGAACATAGTATTTTTTCCAAGTCCTTGTTCTATGTTGAGTTATCCAAATCAGTATTGTTGAGATAACATATCCAGTTTCAATCTTGCTCAACATGTTATGCGAAATAAGCATGTTTTGTAGAATAATATATTTTGTAATGTCCTATTTGTAAAGTGTATGAGATTTGTAATATTTTCATTAAAATAGTGATGTTTGTTGAATATGATTCACAAAAAAATATGTTTTGCAATATTTTTACCTAATATTTTACTTACAGAATATATATGGACTCTAGGACTCCAATGAAATAGTGGACTCCATATAACTTAACCACAAACACACACACACA
>PHNY01136511.1:2141-16753 GCA_003724115.2 Anethum foeniculum
ATAGTTTATATCGAGAAATTGTTGATATTGTGTTATGATTAGCTGGGGATGTAATGTATTATGAGGTTGTTTGGTTGACATTTGTGCGTACTCTTCTTTTTTCCGAACACTATACATTTTGTTCATATCGATTTTGTGAAGGAAAAACATCATCAAATACCAAGAAACTTATGCGGTTGAGTTGGGACTAACCCGGACGATGGAACTAGGGTTTTGATTCAGTGTAGGCGTTATGGAAAAAGGATAGATTTAACAAGTAATATAAAACTTGGTTTTCGGGATTAGATAAATATAATGTCTTTTTGTTACCATATCCAGTAGGACATAACATGTAAAATTGCATATAGATTTTCAAAACGGAAGATCAATGTTATTTATTTTGCACCTAGGAGTAATGAGTTAAGGCTCTTTCCTTGTACTGAATCTGGTTTCTGTAATGCTATGATAATATTTTTTTTATATTTTAAATTGAACCCTTGTTGATTTCTTTTCACCATCTGCTGTGCAGATACAAGTAAGTCGATGTGGATGAATATCCCAATATCTGTTCTTATGGTCTCTGGTTTACGAGTTCTACTAAATGAGGTAGATTTTCATTGGAAGGTTCGAAACATCCAACAAAAAACACATCTATCCCACTTAGAAAAGAAGCAGTTATCTGTTAATGATTCTCGTCTTTCTACTGTGCCACCGCCTCCGAAACGGAAGAGAAAGATAAATTCTCCCATAATAGAGGCTGCAATGGAGGAGTTTATTAACAAGCTTGTGCATGATTTTGTCATAGATTTGTGGTATTCTGAAATAACACCTGATAAAGAGGCCCCTGAATTGATACGTGCAGTAATCATGGATGTTCTTGCTGATGTATCTGGCCGAGTCAAAGATATAAACTTGGTTGAACTGTTGACAAGGTTGTATTTTAAGCGTTTCTCGGTTTATTTGATATAAGTAAGAACCTTTTTAAAGGTTGAGTACAGTGGTGCTTTAAGTGATCAAAACCCATTATATTGCCAATGTTTCAGGGATGTCGTGGACCTTATAGGGGGCCATATTGATCTCTTTAGAAGAAACCAAACTGCCATTGGCATTGATGTCATGCAAACTCTGTCGTCTGAGGAAAGGGATGAGAAGTTGAAGCACCAACTAAGGGCTTCGAAGGAGCTTCACCCGGCATTAAAGTCTCCTGATTGTGAGTACAAGGTGTGAGTAAAGTGTTCTCATACAAAATATTTCTCATAATTTTATTTATCACACTATCAGACAACTATACGTTCTTGTAGGTTCTTCAACGCCTTATGAGTGGAGTCTTAGCTGTAGCACTTAGGCCACGTGAAGCTCAAAGTCCGCTTGTCCGGTGCATTGCTCGAGAGCTTTTAACATGTTTGGTGATGCAACCATTGATAAATTTAGCAAGCCCCGAGTAAGTTGTCTTGGCATTTTTTAATGCTTTCTTGGTGTTCCATGTTTTATGGAAGTTGAAAAGATAATAACTAGGATATAAGGGTATTAAACAGATTTCATGGATTTGCTTATTCATGCAAGTATCTCCACATCGCTAAACACTTAATGGTTACCTTTAACTTGACATTCAACATTCAGCGGTTAGTCATATAGTTTTCCGTACAATTTGTGGGGGAGGTTGATGTGATACCCCTAGAGTTATTAAAAATTAAAAGTGATAGCAAAGTATGATATCTTAGTTCCACTTTTATTTACCATCTATCGAAGCTTGTCAGTGTTAAGTAATGACTGTGAGCCCAGACCACTTCTATGTAAATTTGTGTATAAGGAGAAAGCTAGCTGGCTTTGCAGTCACAGTGGTCGTTAAATAACATGATTGTTGAATTTATTTCTTTTAATCTTGTTTAGTGTGATGGATGCTTGGCATCATGTTCTCTGTGCTCTGTGTGTGCATACTCTGTTTTATTTGATATTGTTATCGATTAGTACTTGTCCAAATGAAATAGCGAATTGATATCTGTTTACCAGTCTGGTTGTTGGTATGTTCCGTTGACTTCCACCCTGCGGGATATCTGAAATGGAACAATCTGAACTTCGTTGTATTGATAATCTTTGTATCTAGTTGGTTTCATAAATTTACCTTGTTACTTGAGATTTCCACTCTAATAACATCTAGCGGCCACATGTATGGAAATTGAATTAATGGTTTGGTCTCCTAGAACCTGGTATAATTTGTGTGCATGTCTTCTATTGCTAGATCAAACCTTAACAAGCTTGTTGTTTCACAGGTACATCAATGAATTGATTGAACATATATACCTTGCTATTAAAAAATATGGTTTTGACCAGGCAGGTAATGATCACTCACCTGTTGTAGATGGTCATATGCGTGATCATGTTCTTGCTGACTTTCAACATCATAGCTCAGATCCCACTAGTATTAATGCATGCAATCGTGGGACTGATTTGACATCTTCAAATTGCAACAAAGCAAGAGAATTATCACTGGAGGGTTCAGGCACCAGTCATGATGAGTATTTACAGCATCTTTCGGCTGAATGGGCACGACCCCTTGAGGCAGCAAGCCAGCGTAGGGCAGAAGTTCTTATGCCTGAAAATCTTGAAAACATGTGGACAAAAGGAAAAAATCATAGAAAGGAGGTCAAGAAATATACTAGTACTGGAGTTCAGGCTCAAGGGGCAAAGGGTTCAGAAGTAAATAGTGTGTCACTCTCAAAAGATACTGAAAAGGGAAGTATAGCTCAAAAACCAGAATTTTCTACCAAAAACAAAGCTCAAGCTTCAGCGATAACCCCATCTAGCTATTCTTCAGATTTGCGTCTGTTTAGTCAGAGGGAAAATGCAGAGCATCTTTATAAGGAACCAGGCAGTGTTGCATCTTTTAAGGCATATTGCATTTCTGATGAATTCAGTGATGCCCTAGTTGCCACTGGAAACAGAAGTAAGATGAAAAAATCAAATAGCACTTCTGATATGGTTATTTTGCCAGATAGGAAAACTGATGTTACGAGCAAAATTGGTGGACCAATCATAACAGAGTTCTACAGTCCAAATTCGGGTGGGCATAATCAAATGGCTACTGTTAATAGTGCTTCTCGTATGGTGTTATCTAGCCAGGCACATACACCCAAGCTTAAGAGCAGGGTAGGATTAGTTTCTCTCTCTCTCACTTCCTGTTAATATTTGTCATATAGGTAGTAAGAGCACTTGTGCAGAATTACAGAGCAGTAATTGTAGGCTGATAGCATTGTCTCCAGACCATATTAAGGCATCTTTTGTATTCTCTTATGGGTGATAGAAATGACTTCTGATTCTAGCTTTTTTTTTCAGGTTATAGGAGCATATTTTGAGAAACTTGGGTCAAAATCTTTTGCTGTTTATTCAATTGCAGTGACAGATAGTGAGAATAACACTTGGTTTGTTAAACGGAGGTCTTGTTCTGATTTTTGTGCTTTTATTACTAGCTTGAATTGTACATGGTTCTATATCCTTTGCTAGTGATAAATGCATTCTCACTCCGTTATTAATTTTTTTTTACAGATTTAGACTACAAGCATGATTCTATAAATTTTATTTTTTATTTCATTTTAATTAGCTGTTTTATGTCAGCAGATATAGAAACTTTGAAAGATTGCATCGACATCTCAAGGACATTCCTAATTATACCTTAAATTTACCTCCCAAAAGAATCTTCTCTTCAAGCACAGAGGACACTTTTGTGCATCAGCGGTGCATTCAGCTTGACAAGTATTTGCAAGTAATTCACTTTCTACCCTGTGTAGCTTTTATAATGCATGTAATATTTTCTGATTGGTTTGGGTACAATATTTTTTTAAGGATCTACTGTCGATAGCTAATGTCGCGGAACAACATGAAGTGTGGGATTTTTTAAGTGTTTCTTCAAAGGTGATAATACTTTCTTGATCTTGGTCTCTCCTTTCCACAAGAGTCTCATCGTATGTCATTGTTAGTAAAATCATCTGTTTAATATCAAATTGTGATGTGAACTGATAGAATATTGTTGGAACATAGTTCTATACTTGGATGTCCGGAACTATGAATTGATAATGTGAAATTGTATATGTTTTCGGTATTTGTTGTGCATAAATGAAGTAAATGCTGAAAACAAACTGGAAATGTAGGGATATAGCAGAGATTGACATAGAGCGATTGAACCAGAACCTGAGAGAGATAGCTTGTTGAGAAAGTAAATTTCTAGAGAGAACTAGAGGGAGATAGCTTGTGTAGAAAGTTAGTTTCTAGAGAGAAACATTAGACAATTAGAGAGAATTTGGTGGAGATGTATCCATTTTCTTAATATTCAACATAATGGAAAATAACATCAGCTACTTATTTAAAGTACTCCTATCAAAGGGACGTGGTAAATATGAGTTTAAAGCTGAACCAAATTCTTTCTGGGTAAAGAATCCTTTCTAGTCCCTCTGGAAAAAGGATCAACGCTCTTCCCCTTAACTGAATCAGCAACTTACAATCTATATGAGTATAAGCACTCATTTTTATTATAAAGGGGGCTAGAACAACCTAACACCTTACTCTTTAGAACTTATACATGGATTCTATATGAGCCAATGGATCGTGACAATTCGTTACTACTCTCTTTCATTACTTCATATCCATATCCCCCTCCTTTGTTCTTAGTTACTCATCAAAAACCTAAGTTACCTATACGAGAGTGAGGAGAAAAACTAACAAGAAACTTCCCACTTCTGATGTTCCACAATTCTGCTACTTAAGAAACTGAGAAGGACAGGGGTTTCTATGTCAGAAAAGTGAGAACTAGAAAATCTCCCCAAGTAGGATTTGAACCTACGTCCCGTCAATTAATAGTCGACCGCTGTAAGTCTCCCATGAAGCTACAGAGTAACAACGGGCTCAAGGAAAGCCGTCTCTTGTGCTTTGGACCAATCTGTGTCTGAACAAAAAGGAGTTCGTCAACTAAGTTCCCCGACATTAGATGTTACCCATAAAGTCACAATGTTGAGTTGACCTTATATTGAACCATATGCTCTAAAAAATTGGAAAGAAAGAGACATGAAATAGGAATTTTTTTTAGTGTGCACATGTGGAGCTTTGGGACCATCTTTTTATTTGTAATCTTTTTTATCGTTTTATTGATGCAATCTTTTTTTTTTGTGCAGAATTATTCTTTTGGAAAGTCACCTTCTGTGATGAGAACCTTGGCAGGTATGTTTTTAACTTACTCCTATGTTCCTCAATACTCAATGGTACTTACTAGGTTTACTAAAGTAAGCGTTTTTACTCTCGTTGCATCTCAACCAGATTTCTTTATTGAGGGAAAAAGGTTTTGAAATTTTCACATTAAATTTTGTGATTGTTTTAATTAAGATGCGACAAATAATTGCAAATTGTTTATTGGTTTGGATATTGTGATTGCTAAGTGGATTCTGTGTAAAGAAATTAGTTTGTAAAAATTGTTTCACCAAGAGAATCACTTCAAAAATTACAATCAATTTTTAATTCATATTAAATGCATCACATTAGATGAGTAATATCACGCAGTTACCTCACATTAGAACATTTACAAAATTTTGGTAGTACCATATTTTTTTCATGTAAGCTAGGATGCTTTTAATGTGCATCATTGACGGTTATTAAGGTCACAAGTCTAAATGTGCATCTGTAAAAGCTTTTCTTTGAAAAAATATTAGATATTAAATTGATTCACAGATAAAGGTATTGAAGTAGTTGGTTAATTGACTTGGTGGAATGTGCAGACAGACTGACAGTTAAGGTTTTGTCTTTGGCTACTTATGTTAATATCTTTTCTGCTTAGTGTTAAAAGCTTTCACGATTTAAATGATCATAATCCACTAAGCACCTGCAGTAATCTTTTTATGCGCTAGATCTTAAGGTGTTGAACTTCTTGCTTTTATTATCTATATCATTGATGACTTAAATCTTTTCACTTGGTCTCGGTCTTGCATTTTATTTTTTTTGTCTTTGCATTGCAGTCAATGTGGATGATGCCGTGGATGACATTGTACGCCAGTTCAAAGGGGTGTCAGATGGTTTGATGCGAAAAGTTTCTGGCTCATCTTCCGCAACAGATGAACAGTCTTCTTCAAATTATGGCAAGAACTTATCCAATAAAGAAGACGAAATTAAAAATTTGATTTTAGGACAACGTACTGTAGATTCAGCTAACAGTTATTCAGATGACGAGGAAGGCGAAAAAGGTGCAAGCCATAGCGGTGAGAGATCTTTCACAGAAACTGATCAGTGTTATTCTGACAATGAATTGAATTCAGAGGAACTCTTGGCGACATACGACAAAAAGCTTAGATTAGATGCTGATAAACACACTTCAAAGGTTCAGTCTGAATCAACCAGCATTAGTAGTTTTCCTAGGGCTAATATTCCAGTAACTTCTGCCCTTTTGGAAGATTTAAATGGGGTCCCACTAGAGGTATTGTGTATTGACTCTTGAACTCTGTTGATATTGCTGTTGTATTTAGCGGAGTTTCTGATTTCTCCTTATACTGCAATGAATCATTGTTGTAGTAGGAAAATGAGCTACTTGAGTAATTTCGTGTTCTAAATAGACACTTTTAGCATTCCTAGAAAATTGTTGGTTTTCCCCAATAAATAGATTTTTAATACAAATGAGCTTGCTTTCTTATTATAACACTACAATATGAAATCTGCATCACCTTTTTTGAATATTTGTTATTGATTGTTGCTGTTGAATTTCTTTGGTTATGATTTTATTTTCAACAAACCGAGTATCATTATAAAGCAACACTTCATTAGACATTAGATGTTATAGTGACATAATATAATTTGGGAGAATAAATAAATTCTTTGAGAACTGAGAAGAGAGAACATCATTAGACAGTCTTGACCAAAATTCTCGCCGTCGTAGTAGAGATATAACAAGCATGAAACAGACATTCTATTTTTGTTTTATAAAAATGTAAAGCTTAGAATGTTCATTCAAGTTGTAGGCATGCCCCTTATTTATCTAGGAAGCAGCAATTATTAGTCTATAGATGGTCATAGATATAGTGTTGTCATTTTCCTACCAATTTAAGAAAAATTTGTAGACATTGCTAGGTCAAGACCTTGTAGGTAGTGCCTAGGAGGTTGCTAGGCGCGTCATAGGCAGAGGGTTTAGATGGATGATATATATTTTCTCTTTTTTCTGGTCAATATGTAAGAAAAAGTTTAGACGGGCACATTTGTGTGATTAATAGTAGGATTTCACGAATTGAGTTTGATTTTATGAATTAAGTTTTTGTTTTATAGCTATAAGTTGTTCGTTTCCTTAAAAGTCCAAAACCTTGATGTAAATTCACGTGTAGCTTTTGTAGTTTTGTGCAAGTTAGATATGATTATATCTGATCTGAACAATGATTCGCTGACTAAACAGGCACCTAGGTGAATGCCTATTACTTGTCTTTGAACAGTGATTGTAGTTTGGAGGAAGTCATGTGCTTGGTTAATTTCTTGATTGATATTATTTTTGTGTAACTGATAATAACACCTATTATTCAATTTTGTATGTAGTGGGTACCACCAAATTTAAGCCTACCTGTGTTGAATCTAGTAGATAACATCTTTCAGCTGAAGAGAAGAGGCTGGCTCAGGTGCGATAGCTTTCGTTGTTCATACAGCATATAGTTTCATATTTTTCCGTCTTGGTATTTTTAACTTGACATAATGCAAAGTCAGATTTTAAATTTGTCATGTTTCCTGATGTTAGGTCAATAATGTTATGGTTAGGAATAAGATATTTATTAGGAAATATTTTTAAATGTGGGTTTTGTTGTGTGTACTGATAGAGAGAGAGATTATACATTTGATTGTGTTATTCAGTAATTGTTGCCTCTATTTGTTGTGGTTTTTTCCCTTCATTGTTCAAAATTATATGATAGGAATTCTTCATGTATAAATTGTAAACCCACGCTATATTTTTCCAGCTTCTAAGATGCTAGGAATTTTGTCTTAATTTTCTTCTTTCTTTTGAATTCATTTATATGTCTTAAAGGAAAAACATGTTTAGCTCCTTTTCTGTAAATTGCTCAACTTGGCATCTGTATGATATGCACGTGCGTGCATTTTGTATGTTTCCGATTTCTCTTTCAACTTATCGAATTTGTCGAATTATTTATGTAAATGAAATTGATTTTATATGCATTATACTCGAACTGCATTTTTCTACTGGTGCAGAAGACAGGTCTTTTGGATTTCAAAGCAAGTACTGCAGTTGGTAATGGAAGACGCTATTGATGATTGGATGATAAGGCAAATTCATTGGATCCGAAGAGAGGAAATTATTGCTCAAGGAATTCGATGGGTTCAGGATGTAAGTATTGAATGCTTTAACTTATAATTATGTAAGTGAGTTGTTTGAAATGAAGTCTACACTTCTTCCGAAAAGAGAAAGAGAAAGAAATTTGCATTTCCTAGTTGTGATCATATTCAAAAGCTGTTCTAAGGAAACCTACTATGTAATATTATCATCTGCTTAACATGTTTTTCCTCTAAGCCACATATGTGTGGTGTTCAGATTTTAATTGGCAATTTGTTGTCAGTGAGAATGAAGTGGCTGATAAATAAAACATTACAAGTAGAGGCAGACTGGTTCAATTAAATAGTAAGTCTCATAGTTAATTGTGGCAGTTGAGGTATATCGAAACTTGAATCATACAGAGCATGTCAGAATCAGTCTTTAAATTGGTCATAGTCTCATTGACTGTTTGCCTATTGGCTTGATTGTGGATATTTTTATGATATTGGTATATCTTTTACTAATCTATGCCTTCCTGTAGTATTGACTTTGATAGGTATAATCTAGCTGATTGTGAATAATCTTCTGATTTTGGCGTATCTCCTACTAATTTAATGCATTGCTATAGTGTTGTCTTTGAAATGTATAATCTAGCCGAGTACTGAACTTATTAACCAGTATGTGCTCTTTTTCAGCTCATAGTTTTGGTGTAATGTTTGTTTGTGTTTTAGGTTCTTTGGCCTGATGGTGTTTTCTTCCTGCCCTTAAATACTAAAAGTAAAATAGACGATTTTGGGCGAGGTTTACAGAGTACAACCCATTCAACCAGAAGTGCAGGCTCCAAACCAGGGTCATTTGAAGAGCAGCTTGAGGCTGCTCGGAGAGCCAGTGATGTTAAGGAAATTTTATTCAGTAAGAACTAGTTTCACCTCTCTTTAAACAGTTAATGTACAACCTATGGTACTTCTACTCAGCATTTAGCATCACCTGGAAGCAACATTGTATTCTAGTGTTCTGGAATCTGGACCTTTTAAATGACATTTTCTTTTGTGGGCAGCGCAGTTATGTTTCGGTTATCTTTATATCACCAAAATTTTTACATTACATGTCAGAAATTTTATTTTACAGAATGCTGATTAGATACTATCTTGTAAGCATGACCCATGGTTTTTTACTTGATTAGAATCAGACAGGAATAGACCACTTCTGCAAATCTGTGCATTACCCATCTGTTGATCAGTGTTCTAAACTTTTTTACTAACATTTTTATACCCCTGATTAATGCGGAACATATGATGTTTGACATAAATAAGATGACTTTCTTTTTCCTTCTAGATGGAGCTCCAGCTGCTCTTGTTGGCTTGATTGGGCACAATCAGTACAAGCGGTGTGCTCAAGACATATATTTCTTCCTGCAGGTAAAGTCTCTTGAACAAAATATATTTTTTTTATGCCTTATTTATGGCATATTTAACTGACTTGTGGTAACTTAAATTCATTATGGCAATGCACACAGTCCAGAATTTGTTTGAAGCAACTTACGTATGGAATCCTCGAACTTGTACTCGTGTCCATTTTTCCAGAGCTGCGGGAAATTGTGTTGGATATGCATGAGAAGATACGTGATGAACCTGTATAGGAAGCTTTGTCTTTTTGTTTTTGTGGTGATGCTTGTCTTCAGATGGGCTCCATTATTTAGTCTGACCTTAAAGCTATTGACTGTTGTCACACCAATATTCTCAAATCAGAGAATATAGTTTTCCTCTATGTCCATATGGGTTGTGCAGTATTTTTATTTTTTATTTTTTGTATTATTTGTAAACAAGCAGTTTAGGTAGGTGATGTATTAAAGTTTTGGGATTGTTAGCTTTACCGCTGTCTGCTGCCAAGTCCTAATCTTACAAAAGTTGCAATTATGTACAGAAATAGTTAATTAGTTATAATCCTGATTCCATTGGCGCTTTGCTTGTAATATTTCCCTTCTACAATTGTGTGTGTATTTAAACCCCAAGTTGATATGTTCTCAATAATAGATGCAAACATCAAACATCGGAGCGTTGTAGAGTTGTAAAATGCAAGCTTAGCATATTATTTGACGCTCTCCCGGCAACTCCCCATTTTTGGTGGTGGTGTTCTAGAGCTGTATAATGCAAGCTTACAACATATTATTTTATTGTTTTAAAGTACAAGTAATTTTGGTGGAATACGAAAGAAGTGAGATCTGCTTTAACCAGTCCCACTAGTCAGGAAGACTCTGGCTTAGCTCATTCACTCCTAAACTATAGAAAGTTGGACATTCGATCACAGAATCCATTGATTCCTCCGCTAGTAGTTGGAATAACTTCCTGGATTCTCAAGATGCTGATCCAGCCTACTACGAGTATCTCGTTTCCAGCAACCTATAATGCCCTTTGTATCTGTTGGAGCTATGAACCTGACCGAGTTTCTTAATAAAGAGAAGTTGGGGACATAGTCAACCTCCTATTATAAGAGCGATACCCCGGACTGGGGAAAGATTCAATCTTGAAAGACTGAGCCCCTGGCTAGGAAGATCGGGAGGTTTAGGGTGTGTTTGGCTACAAGCTTATAAGGGGTTTATTCCTTGGAAGCCCGTAAGGGCTTATTTGAGAGAATTTGTTGATTCAACTTAGATTTGACCAGAAAAAGATTGTAGCAGTACCAGCTACAAAGGGAAACAAGAAAGTAGAAGTGTATGAAATGAAGAGCCATGTCTAACACCGGTCTGTGAAATCACTGTCAAAAGATGCTGTATTCTATCATGAAGAAGATACAAATTGAGGGTGAATATTTTTTAGTGTGGGAAAGTCTCACTACTTCCTTCTCTTCTTAAAGTCGAGCCTATTACTAACTTTGGTTATCCTTAAAATTCGAGGTCAAGTTTCTGGTATTTAGAACAGAGTAAAAAAAGGGATAAACATGTGACAGAGGTGAGTGGAATGAGGTGCTCAGGACATCTAATGGGTCGGGGATGAAATTTTGGTTATCCAATCTCTTCTCCGCTCATCCTAATTTTTATTGACTTTCACATTCTACTAGTTGGCCATTATCTGTCCATTGTGATGACTTAAACTTGTACGAAGCAAAACCAAAAATATGCAACAAATTCCTTGGAACACCATCAATCTCACTGGGACATGTCACTACTGGAGCTGAGACAGACGTACTTTGATAATCTGCATGATTTGAAAATGTCTAGAGAGCTCAAAATATATACTTTCTATGTAAGCGGTCTCAAGTAACTAAGGCTCTGTTTGGGAGTGTTGTTAAAAATTACTGTACGTTTAGAAAAAGTGCTGGTAGAGAAAGTGCTGTTTTAAAAATCAGATGACTGTTTGATAATATTTTTGATATGCTTATGTTTTGATGTAAAAAATTAAATAAATTAATGTTTTGCAACAAGAGGATGAAGCAGGCTGTGAAAGCAATTTGAAAGCCAAGTTTTGCAACATTGGCGTTTCTGATCCATAACTAGCCCACCAACTAAGTGGCTCATCATGAATCCTAGCATCCATGACATGAGATTCCGAAAAAAATCCCAATACAGCCGAAAAATTCCATATTCAGCATTCACCTTCTTTAAATCTTCCGAATTTGAAAACATTTTTTTAAAGCACTTAGACCTGTTAAGAGAAACCTCCTTATCCTCATTTGGGGCTACTCTCGGAACTATTCCACTACCACTTTCTAACCATGTTTGACTATAAAATTTAGGGACAAGTGAATGAGCCATGCAATAAAGAGGGGTGTTACTTTTGTTCCACCTTGCTTCCAAAATGTGTTGAATGTCATTAAAAAATGAAGATTCACCGGTTTTTAAATCCTCCCCCTCTTCCCTTAAAATCTTTTCCCTTACTTCCTCAATCATTGTGTCCCACATATCATAGATTAAATGCAGACATGGAGTATCAGTATCCCCCAACCTTATCATATTATATATAGGAGATGTGAATCCTATAAAATACTCTAGTTTATCCCACCATCGATCATAAATTATACACTCCTTAACATGATCAGCCTTTGACTCTAAATTTGTTTTCCTAAATGTTTTCCAATTAGGATCCAAAACTGTTTTTTCAAGGGAATTTTTAACTAGCAATAACCTTTGGGCCATGATGACATGAGATGCAAAGCGAGTTTCACCCGGTTTAACTAGCATATGTTTTGAATGTTTTTGAAACAAAGTGAGTGCCTTGCCATGATTCAGTATGAACATAGTGATTTCATCACAATCAGAAATTAACGTAGAAATCCACTTACAATTTTCAAAGTGGCTGGAGTTTGCAGTTGGTTCGCAAATGAACTTGAGAGCCAAATTAAGGGAGTGAACTACACATGGAGTCCAGAAAATGTGCGGGTACTTTGCCTCGATGCTTAAACCGGCTGCTTTGAAGTTGCTAGCATTGTCGGTGATGATTTGAACCACATTATCTGCACCTTCTTGATCAATGACATTCAAAAACAAACTTGCAACATAATCAGAATCCTTTATATTGCCACTTGTATCAAATGATTTGATGAACATAGAATTTCCTCCCGAAGCTGCCATGACATTGATTAGAGGTCGCTTTTGTCTATCACCCCATCCATCTGAGCATAACGAAACTCCTCTTTTCTTCCATGAATCTCGAAATGGCTGAAGCAAAACATTAACATGTGCCTTTTCTTGCTCAAGTAAGGTAGTCCTCATCCTATTATATGTCGGAGGAATATAGCCTGCTATCTTGCTGTTTGATAACCTGAGACAAAATCGACGAAAAATGGATTCTTGACTAATGAGAATGGTAAGGCAGATGCATATATCATACGAGCCATTTCTTTGTCACACTCATCTCGTTCCACAACATTAAAGCATGATTCCACAGTTCCTTTCTTCCTTTTTTGTTGCTTGATGTCTGAACCACGTGGCAAAGACATTTACTCTTGTTTCCTCTTCGCTTCTAAAAGGCTAAGTAACGTGGTTATATAGATGTGATGCAAGACCTTGGTGTCGGTGGTCTGTTAGGGTTTAGAGGAAAATAGGGAATAAATCAGGAAGAGAAGAGAATAAATTAGGAGAATTAGGAGATATTACTTTAATGATGATAGGATTTTTAGTTTTGGATATATTTTGATTTGATTCTCTTTAATTATGGAGTTTTAAAAATTGTTACACTAAAAATCAGTTTTTTAAAGTGTACACTTGATGTGTTATAAAAATAATGTGCATTATTTATTTTTATTTTTATATTTCTTTTTAGTTTTTTATATAATATTAAAGAAGTGAATTTTATGTTAATTTACAAGTTAAAATATATGTAAGTATACATACTTAAATAATAATTTTTTTACTCCTTTACACACATTTGATCATTGCTCATGATCATTATATTATTTTTAACATAATAAATTTACATTATCTTGTATTAATCTACAAGTAAAAATAATAAGTATATACTTGAATTTAGTTAAAAAATTCTTTACTCAGCACATTTGATATATATTGTGATCATACTTAAATTTAGTTGATAATTCTTTACTCCATGTCCACACACATTTGATATATAATTTTGATCATTTTGTGGCTATTCGTATTCCATGATGCTTTTGTCTCGTTTTCTTGCTATGTTCATGTGTTTTTTGTTGATTTGGTCGCTTTACGGGTTGTATTCGTTCGGTATGTCATGTTTTTATGTTTGGTTTTCGATTCGAAGGGGGTTTGTGTTTTGAATTTCCGGGTTTGGTTTCGTGTTCTTGGTGGTTGAAGGCTGTATGTATATGTGTAAGTATGTGGGTTTGATTTTTGTTTTGGTGTGTTGTATGTTTTGCAAACTATTTTTTGGGCTTTTGACTTTGTTTGGGTCCGGGCTAGGTATCCATGGTCCGGACCTAGGTATGCATATCTGTTTGTAATAGTCGGTTTTAAGTCTGGACTATAGGACTTGGTCCGGACTTTTGTGAATTTTGATTAGTCTTTGCTTTTAGAGGTTATATGATTTGCTGATCCGGACTGGTGACTTGGGAGAAAAATAGTTGCTCAGCCCGGATCTTGCTCTAAGGTTGAGAGAGTGGTTGGTCCGGGCCATAATAGGTTGTAAAATTGACTTCTAGGAAAAAATGTAGAAAAAGATAAGTAAATACTAACCAGGATTTCTGATTATAGGTATATGGTGTAACACCCCCAAATCCGGGGTCAGGAATCTGGGTCGTTACGCTACCGTCCAATCATATATTACCTGTATTAACTCAACAATCTAATAACACAACACCAAATGACCCCAAATCCTTTACACACACAAGTTATAGCCTTAGAAACGATTCACAAAAGTAGCATTAGTTATTACAAACCAAATGTACTAAT
>PHNY01136524.1:654-22255 GCA_003724115.2 Anethum foeniculum
ACTCCAACATCAGATAGGGGTGAGCTACAAGGCCTTACATGCATCCGTAGAATCACTATTCATTAAAGTTTTAATTATTACCAAAAATTAGGGTTATTACAATGGTATCCTAAGGGAACTGGATTTAATCTAGTTGGCTTTATTGATTCTGACTATGCTGGCTGCTGGATAGAAAAAACACATCTGAAGGTTGTCAATTCTTAGGTGAAAGGTTAGTGTACTAGTCAAGTAAAAAGCAACAATCAACAGTAAATTCTACTGCCGAGGCTGAGTATATTGCTGCTAGTAGTTGGTGTGCTCAAATGCTTTGGATTAGAAATCAATTAATGGACTATGGACTAGTATTGGAACATATTCTAATAATGTGTGACAATAATATAGTGTTCATTGTTCATAATCCTACAAATCATACTACTACAAAGCACATTGACATAAGGTACCATTTCATCAAGGAACATGTTGAAAATGGTACAATTGATGTAATGTATGTTCTCACAGAAAAACAGTTAGCTGATATATTCACTGAACCTCTAAATGAAACAACCTTTAACAGATTGAAAAGTGAAATTGGGATACTAAACCATCTTTTTCAGGCTCAAAGTGAATACTCAGAAAACTGTTTTGCAACAATAAATTTTTACACTGATAAATAGTAAATATTTTTTACTGTCAAAATTGGCTAAAATATGTGTCATAAATATTTCAGTATTCTACTGCATATTTGTAAAACTATTTTTTAAGGTCATGAAATTAGGAATTTTACTTTGCAATAATTTCAGAATTTTATGTCCTAAATTCATCCAACAAAGAAAAAATGTTATTAATTTGATTTTTTTCTAAAACCAATTATTTTCATTTCTTTGACATTTTTCTTAATTCACATTGTGACTTCACTATATGAGTTAATTTAAATTCACTAAAGTAGTTGATATTCTATTTTCAACTATATCGTGTAGTCTTTAACCTTCAAATTCTTTTAGACTATGCGATATAGTACTTTTTGGACTATGCGACATAGTACTTTTCAGTCAAAGCGACATAATATCTTTTTCAAACTTCATATCCCTTTTTAAGACAATGCTACATATTTAGTGAACAGTTCACGATATAATAGTTTTCCAACTTCACGATATCCAGACAATGCTATACACATTTTGTATCTATATAGCATTGTATTCACTATATGTGCCTTAGTCTTATTTTCAGTTCATTTTCACCGAGTGTTCAGAAATCAAAATACTTTGAAACCCTCTCTAAACTTTCAAAATCTCAAGTCATTTAACTTGTTCTTCTTCTTCAAATGCAACCAAAGCTGCTCCCACTACCTTTTTATTCCCCAAAACATCAATTACCTAACCTTTCCTATATAAAATGACATCAAAGATCAACACAAATGCTTTGTCCATTTCCTAAACACTTCTTAACTCAAGGGAACACTTACTGTTAATCCCACTCTCTATATGGAGATATTAGAAGAATTCTGGAGAACAGCTACCTGTAAAGAGATTGAGCTACAGTATGGGTCAACAATGATTGAAATTAGTTGTTGTATCAAGGGCATAGTTATCACCTTCAACCAGAATGAGGTGAACAAAGCTTTGGATCTTCCAACTGAAGGGTTTGTAGCTAAGGCCACCAATGAACAGATGGTGGAATTCTTGGACTTCATCACATGCAGCAGTGGAATTAACTTATCTCAGCTGAACAAGGAATATGTGAGGAAGGAATGGTCCCTAATGTTTGATGCTCTACAGAAGGCCTTCCTATGCAAAGAAATTAGCTAGGATCAAATCAGTCATGTTGCTGTGAAGTTGGCATATGCTCTGTCCTACAACTTAAAGATCAATGTAAGAGCTATCATCGTAAAGAAGGTCATCCGGAGATTGGACAAAACTCCAAGACGTAGGGGTTCTGAAATTTTCTATCCTAGATTTATTCAGTCAGTTTTAATTTATATAAATGATGAATTAGCTACTGATGCTATAATAGGTACATCAAAATTGGCTTATTCTAAATCCATGTCAAAAATTTTAATTGGTACATTGGAGACTAGGAATCAAGTGGATGTACCTTTGTGCAAAACACCTCAAATGAGTGATATGTTCAAAGCTTATCCACTTCCTTAGCCAACATTTCACAAACTCAGTATGGCAAGTGTTGCTAAGGCTGAAGATGAACAAGATCAGCCTAACCCAAGCAACATTAACCCTCCACAGCCCCTTTCAGCAAACAATTACCAAACAGACATTGAACCAACTGCATCAGTCTTTCAAAAGATTGATGTTAGTTAAAAGAAAATAAGGAAACCATTAAAATAACAAATGATGACATTAGTTTAGAAAGTGAGGAACCTGAGTTACCTCTCACTAGAACAAGGAAGCCAAAAACTCAAACCCCTTCCTTGTTTTCCCAACAGGACTTGGATTTAATAGAAGGGGAACACCTGTTACTATTTGTGGCTTCTCAACAAGTCACAGGTATTAAAAAGAGCAGTCTCCCCACTGTACTTTGTACAGAGTCTGCACAACCTTAGGATACCACTCTTGAGGAGGTTGAACAAGGTGGTAACCTGAGTAGAGAGTACATGGATAATGAAATTCCTTCTATTCATTTTCAGAAGGAGTTGCCAAAATAACCATTCATCCCCACTTCTCTTCCAGAAATCTCAAACATACAAATTTCTTCACAACTAGGGGATCAGGCAATTGGCACTCTAGACATCGATCAATCAGAATTTATTTTATGGTTGAGCCAATTTCAAGGGGCACAGTGCATGACACTGTGCTTACCACCCAGGACCCATATTTAGTTGTTCAGGAGATGCATGTTGGGGCAAACTCTAATGACACCAACAAAACCATAGCGGATTCACTAGTTTTTACTGGAAACATTATAAATGATCCTAAATCACCTTCACTCATCACTCAAGATGTATTGAAGGACATGCCAGAAATGGTCAATGAGGCTACTAAGGTAATTCATTTCCGCTTCTATGGAGACATCAGTAGACCTCACAATCATTCAAGGACCGGTCTCTCAGAGTCAAAAGTCTACTCATCCTGGCTTGGAATCTTCATCTATTCCAGAGAGGCCTATCCCTAACACTAACTTTGTCTCACAATGGCTGCAGCCTGTGCAACATGACAGTTTTGTAGGACATCTCATGGTCTCAAATTGACTGAGTCCTTTGACTATGAGGATCAGTTAGATGGGTTCTCCAAAATAGTACAGCACCTGGCTACTTCCAATATTCAAATGCTGACTACCAGGCCATTCTTTTAGAGCACAAGAAAGATGTGGAAACTCAGAGTGCCAAAATAGTCAATGAAGCTGAGGAGGAAGGGAATGTGGATGCTTGGTTAGATGTAAATTATAGCCCGGAACTGAAGAAAGATCTATCTAAGATCAGATAGGAGTATTTGATGTCTCTTGGGTCCTGTGCCAGAGATCTATCACTCACAGGTATCAATGAGGCATTAAATGACTCCACTAAAGTTAATCTTAAATTTCTAAATCTTTTAGGCAAATGAGTTCAGAATGAATTAGAGGAGCTGAAAGCACACACTCTGGAAAACATTAAGGATCAAAACCAACTTCCTCCACGAACTCCCAAAGATCTCTTCCAACTTGAAAGAAGGTGCTGAAGTCAAAAGCAAAATCAGAGGCATAGAGACTGATTTTGCAAAAATGACCACCACTTGCAAATAATTAATTCACCAATATTCTCATGTCAATGCCAAGTGTGAAGTGATGTGGAGAAATCAGTGTGGGAATATGTTGCCCACTGAGTGCCTCTTCATAAAATTTCTGAAGATCGGGTGAATGCACTTAAAGAACAATCTCTATCTTGCTATTCCTCTACTCAACTGCATGAAAGGATGCTTATTTTGGAGAAGACAGTGAAGGAGTTAAAGGAAGAAAATGTTGAAATTGAAGGAATGGTTGGAGAAGGTAGATGAAAAAGTGGAAGTGTTTGCTACTACAACAAGTGAAAGAGTCACTAACAAATGCTTACTGAACAACAAATGCTTACTCAAATTATGAAGCATTTGAACATTCATGTAGAAACTCCAGTTCAAAGAGTCACTAACAATCCTAAAGGGAAGAAGGAGAAAGAGAGCAGAGGGAAGGAAATAAGAAATGCTATTGATCAGAAATACTCAAGGCTAGCCAAAAACAAGTAGAAGAGTGGAGAGAAGAAGACAAATGATGAAGTTAAATCTACTAAGTTGCCTAAAGTGGAAGTGAATGATGCTGAAGGAAAAACTATGATTGTTCAAAGCACTTTCTTTCATGGCATAATGTTAAGTCATAAGCCAATCAGTCAGATACCTGTGAAGAAATATGGTAATCCACTAACTGTAGAATTAATGACTGAGGCCAAAATTCAGGAAGTAGCTGAGCTAAATGAATATCATGATTTAACATTCTTGAAGTTTCTAAAAGCCCCAAAGGAGGAGGTCAAATGAGATCACTTGGAGTACCTTAAACTAATCAAAAGAAGAGTGAACTTCTTCATAGTGCTTCTAAAGAAAGTTAATGATGTGTATCAGAAGGAGATAGTCATGGTGTCAATAAAAATAGTCTAATTTGGAATTTGCAATATGACACCTTGGTGAATTTGAAATACACTGAAGTGAATGCAGTTCTCTCTTTAATTGAAAGGAATGAGGTTAAAAACAAGAGTCTTTATGATAATCTACTCAACAGTCAACCCTAGAGGCTGCTTGAAATCTGCCTAAGACCGAAAACTATGACTTACTAATCTGGAACCAGGCCACAGGACATTAGTCAGCTAATGATTCCAAGAGACTTGACTATGAAGAATAATAACAAAATCATTCAAATTGTTGAATTGATGTAGAAGAAGAAAAGTAAAAGGACAGCTGAAGAAATAAAAATGGAAAGGATGATGAAGGACTTTATCAATGCTAGATACCTTCCTGTTCAAACTTCTAAGGACTGATAAGGGTGGAAAAGTACTCTTCTGTATGTTTTAAATTTAATCAGTACATACATTGCTCTTGAAATTCGTACAGTGTCTATTGTCTTAACTTTTATGTATAGTAGGCTTGTTAGTAGACTTGAAATTGTGCCTAAGGTTCTTACTCACAATTTGGGGGAGATTGTTAGGCACATGATGTGATACCCTCCCAATCAGGGGCCTAGATTGGGGAGCACCAACCACTAACAACATATACCTTAACAATAGAGATAAAAGCATACTGACCTGACCCCTTACACTAACAGGATTTTTAACAGGTAATGGTATGAAACAAGAACTAACTACAACAACCAAAAGAACATTATTGCAACCCTTTTATGAATATAAACTTCGATGAGAAGTTAAACATAATCTTTCAAAAGATTACAACCACTAATCAACATCCTTTCCAAAAGCTAATATCTAGCTACCCAGATTTCCTACCTGAGGGACATCAAATACAACTGTCTGATAAGGTCCAGGGTAAACTGACTTCCTAGCGGTCTACTTCAATCTCACCATCTCCGAGGTTAACTGAAAGGGGTTAGATAACAAAAGAAAGAGTGAGCCAATATCTCAGCAAGCAACTATATCAATAACAATTAAGCTATGATGGAATAATCAATGGATATCAAAGGTCCTGGACAAGAGATCAATACAATTTCCAAAACTAGGAAATGATATAACAAAGTTTAAAGTTTTATCAATAATCAAGCTTTTCATTTTTAAAGCAAAAGAATCTTTGATCAACAATCACTAACAACTATCCAGAATTTTCCTTTCAAAATAGTTATAAAACATTCTTAAATAAAGTATTAATTCGATTGGAGTTTTTCCACAATGCTCAGACAATACGGGTGATCAGCCGCGTAATGTCCCCATACCGGACACAAGATCCCTCTGGACTTTTATTTATGGGATCCATAGACTAGTCTCATTACCAGTCCACTAGACTTATTGCCATTGCTAGTATTATTAACTTAACCACAATAAAAAGTGCTAGACCGGCATCACTCGGCCTCTTACGCCTCCAATCTATAGGAATCCGTAAAGAAAACCATTTAGATAGAGTTCCTATATTAATTATCAAAACCAGTTTTCATTTTTAAAACATTACCAAATCATGTAAATGAAATAAGACTTCATGAAAGTCTGAGATCATATTTAAGTTCATTTTTTAAAATATTTAAAGGGACCATAGGGGTGAAAATATAGGTATTAGCAATAAGGAAAAGGTATTTCGATAAATGAGTTCACAAGGGTAAATCAAACATGGGTATTATCAACAGAATGGTAATCAATAAAAGAGTTTGCAAGGGTAATCAAACATAGGTATTATGAAATAACAAGGTTTTAATTAAAATAGTTTGCAATGGGGTTTAAGCATAAGTATTATTAACAAAAGGTATCAAAAGTGAACAGGGTTAATAACCAATTCTTAATTCAATTCAATGATCATTCCTTAATAGTGGGATAAGAATAGGCTTTCATAAAGAAACATGCTCTTTAAAGAATCAGAATATCACATGACTAAAAGTAGGTAGACATTAATAAGAGTCAAGGTTTAGAACTGTCACTCTCAGTTGCCTTACAAAAGCTTTCCTGCCTAGCAACGTACTTCACTGGATCTCAAGCTTAGCCTTTCCTTTTCCTACGGAAGCGTCCTCACTCATTACATCTACACGAGTAAAGACATTACTTTAGAAATAATCCTATTATTCCTCCACGTGCACCTTGAACGTCTAACTTTAAACTACCCTTTTTCGATTCCCACAATATACTTTATAAGTACTACATACCATATATATAGTACTATCCACATAACACATATCACAAATAATAGTAAATATTTGATCTTCGACTTAAAATTTGAATTCGTATTTAAAAGACATTTCATTTTCTGAAAACAGGCTTTTTGAAATAAACTTGTTTTGGCAAAATATTTGACCATTTAAGAAAACAAAGATTTAAAATTGAAAAGTCATTTGAAATCTTCTTTATAGTCTTACTTGATTAGTTCAAGTCAAGTCAGGTGAAGTCAAATGAGTGTTGACCATTTGATCGCTTAACTTTGACTTTCACTATGGTCGTAAAACTATCTTTTGAATTTAAGTAAAACATTTTAAGAGAACAAGTTTTCGAAGATTGTTTAGTTAATAATCACATAAGAATACAAGCGAGTGCTGACCAAACTATGTTAGGTCCGTTAAGGATCCTAACGAAATTTCGACAGCATCTCCCTATATTTTGACCAACTAGTCGATTTCAAATCCACACTAAAACCAATCACAATAATCAAAATATACATATACCAAACTCTTATCATTACTAAACACATAGTCATCCCATATATCTCACATTCAAACAAGTAAAGCACGTCAATATAATTTACGACCACTAAAGGTCAACTTAAGGTCAAACAACCATTTAACACATTGGTCGCGAAGATGTACATATGAACATCGCATTTTAAGCACAACTTCATATACATAATCATAAGACATACAATTATACTCAAGTATAGTACTAGACAACAATTGTATCAAACTAGCATACACAAGTCAAAGCTTTGGTCAAACAAAGTCAAGTATAGTCAAAGCACATTCAAGTTAATATACTAACTAACTAACTCAGATTTGGATTATCTCATACCGTTAAGGTCTGAACACATTCACATTATACCTTATTATTAAATTAACATCACCACTAGCCATTAATTATTTAAAAATAAATTTTTATCCCTTTTATTTACAAAAATTCGAACCAAATAAATTAAAAAGAGAATCAAATAATTTTCAAAAATTTCATCAAGGACTCATGTCCACTTAATAATATTTCCTAGAGTCATTTATCACTTAAACAATCACTAATCAATTTCTTTTTATAATTTTAACCCAATAATTCAAATTAAAATCAAATAATTAACCAAAAATTACAAATTAATCCTTTAAATCCTTTTTAAAGCCTTAACATGCTTCTAATAATTATCCATTCAATTTCAAATATTCATGTAAGCATACAAATCATACGAAATCAAATAAAAATTACATCCCCTTCGAATTTCTTTAAAAATTCGAATTAAAAATTATCAAAATAATCAATTAAAAGTTTAATCCTTAACATGCATCAACTAATTCCTATTTTCAACGATTAATCACTTAATAATCATTCACCAAATCACAAAGATATAATTCATGCCATCAAATTAATTCCCTATTCGAATTAATCCAAGATTTCGAACCAAATTAGTAAAATAATGATGAATAAAATCATTCGATCAACATGCATCCTCACATCTCTATTTAATCATTTAAAACCTAATAATAATTCACAAATTTCAAATCATCTATTCGAATTAAACAAGAAAATACATCAAGAGGACAAAAATTCAAATTAAAATTTAGCATGCAATCATCTCTCAAAATTTCAAGTAATTATGTTATATATTTCTCAAATACTATCAAAATCACTAGCAACTCATCATCACAATATCTAAATTTCCGATTACAACTTAAGCAAGCCAAACCCTCTAATTTTTATTCAAAAATTCGAACTACAACATACATGCATGAAGCCAAATTTAAGTAAACTAATCATACATACTTATTAACTTATATCTGTAGCAATTTGCTTATGTCACCATAATTTAAACATGTAAAACTTCTTAAAAATCTTCCTTTACTCAAAATTTTAAGAGTAACAAAAGTTTAAGTCAAAACAACATCACATGCAACCAAAAACTTTAACATGCATCCATAATTCATCATAATAATTCATATACACACTTATACATCTCAAAGACATCAAAAGAGATCAAAATCCAAACCACCGGCTCCCATGGAGGTCATGGCCAGTGGTGGTGGCATTTGGTGGGAGCCCCAAATGGGTGTCTCACCACTAACACCACCCTCATACTCCTCATTCCTTATTTCTCCATTCTAATACACAAGCCCACGACAAATATTCTAATTAATATCAAAACTTGAAATTAGGGTTTTAAAACACTTTTAGGAAATCTTAGTTTGATGGTGAGGAGTGAACAAGGGAGTAGAGTGGAGTGTTTTTATGGTGAAAGATTTAAAAACCAACTAGGTTTGGTGTTTGCATGAGTTAGAGAGAGAAAAGAAATGTAGAGAGAAGGAGGAGTGAGTTTGATGGAGAGGAGGAAGAGAATGAAGAACGGGAAGCTGCTCGGCAGCTTTTAAAACCATCAAGGGCAAAATGGTAATTTCATAATTACCATTTTGTTTTAAAAATGATTTTAAATAGGCTGAAAACATTTTGTAAAATGTATAATGGGTCCAAAACAGTTCAAAAAAGGTATGATTTTTATGATTTTTACAAGATAAGCGGTCGGTAAATGCAAAAATGCTTGTAAATTCGATTTAAAATATAAAACTGCCAAAATAAATTATGGAAATAATTTTTCAAAGTCTATAATACCTTTCTAGAGGCTTTAGAGAAAGAATTATAACTAAAAGACATTTTCATGAATTTATATGAATATTTAAAAGCTAATAAAGCACTATATTCACATAAAAATGCAATTTAATACAAATATTTATATTTGCAATTAATTCTACCACATACGTATCTCAAGTAGGCACATTTTCAAACGTAACACACAAGCTTATACTAGAAGCTTCAATTTCACATATTTCTCGATTTTCCATTTGACCATTTTTAAATAAATAAGAAATTTCTCTAACGCGCAATCGGTAACTTTAAACAGATCCACTTATCGATCCTTCACATATCATATACCACATAATGACTCATCAAACTGGAACAAGTATGACCATATACTCATTCTCTAAATCACATAAACTTATAAAATCAAAAATTCTCAGAAAAACCATAAAATTTCATATATATATTCATATATTACTCACATTACAATACGCGAAATTCTCGGATGTTACATCCTTCCCCCTTAAAGGATTCTATCCCCAGAATCAAGCCGAAGTAAAAAGTGGGGATACTTTTCAAGCATTTCACTTTCAAGTTCCCAAGTGGATTCCTCAATTAAGGGATTCCTCCACAAGACTCTAACTAGAGACACTGACTTATTTCTAAGCACTTTCTCTCGTCGGTCTAATACCGTAACCGGCTGCTCTATAAAAGACATATCTGCCTGAATCTCTAAGGGTTCATATTCTATCACATGACTCGAATCAGGATTATACTTTCTAAGCATCGAAACATGAAAGACATTATAAACATGCTGCAACTGCGGCTGCAGGGCTAACTCGTAAGAAACTTTTCCAACTCGATTCAAAACTTCAAAAGGTCCTATATATCTTGGACTCAGCTTTCCTTTCTTGCCAAATCCTGACAATCCTTTCCAACGCGATACTTTCAAAAGTACTGCTTCACCAGGTTCAAACTCTCTATCCTTTCGGTGCGAATCTGTGTACTTTCTTTGGCGATCCTGGGCGGCGACTAACCGTTTTCGAATCAAATCAATTTTCTCCTTCGTCTGATGGACCAACTCTGGACCTAAAATCTTACGCTCACCAACTTCATTCCAATTCACAGGCGATTTACACTTTCTTCCATACAAAGCTTCATAAGGGGGCATACCAGTACTCTTATGATAACTATTGTTGTAAGCAAACTCAACCAATGGTAAATGCTCATCCCAATTTCCTTTGAAATCCAAAGCATAAACTCTTAACATATCCTCAATAGTCTGAATTTTCCTTTCACTTTGACCGTCCGTCTGCAGATGATACGCAGTACTCAATTTTAACTTAGTTCCCAAATGCTTTTGGAACTTTCTCCAAAATATTGAATTAAAATGAGGGTCCCTATCCGACACAATGGATACTGGAACTCCATGACGCATGACTATCTCCTTCAGATATATATGAACCAACTTATCCAAGGAATATCTTTCATTGATTGGAAGGAAATGTGCTGACTTCGCCAATCTATCAAGAATGACCCATATAGCATCATGATTGGCCTTTGTCCTAGGCAATCCAACTACAAAATCCATAACAAGGTGTTTCCACTTCCATTCAGGAATATCTAGTGGCTGAATCAAACCACTTGGTCTTTGGTGTTCTGCTTTCACTCTCTGACATACATAGCACTTGCTCACCCAATCTGCAATATCTCTTTTCATATTAGCCTATAGAAATTCTCCTTCAAATCCTTATACATCTTTGTACTTCCAGGGTGAATAGAATATCTTGAACTATGAGCCTCAAACAAAATCTCATCCTTCAACTCCATAATATTTGGAATCCAAATATGAATAGCAAATCTTAAAATACCTTTATTATCCTTTTGACTCTGGATTTCTTCTCCTGATAAACTATTCCTTTCATTCAGCATTACTTGTTCTTGACATTTCTTTATCTTTTCCATCAACTCAGGCTGCAAAGTAATTGTACACATCATTTCTTTCTTCAAATCTGGGACAATGACCTCTTGTTCCAACTTATCAAATTCTCTAACTAAATCTTCAGCAATAGTCAACCAATTCAATCTTTCTTTTCTGCTCAAGGCATCTACAACCACATTTGTTTTTCCTGGATGATAGTTGATAGTACAATCGTAGTCCTTTATCAATTCCAACCATCTTCTTTGTCTCATGTTAAGCTCCTTCTGAGTGAAGATATACTTCAAACTCTTATGATCTGTGTAAATCTCACACTTTTCTCCGTACAAATAGTGCCTCCAAATCTTAAGCGCAAACACAATAGCTGTCAATTCTAAATCATGAGTAGGATATCTTTGTTCATGGGGTTTTAATTTTCTAGAGGCATATGCAATAACTTTTCCATGTTGCATCAGTACATAACCTAATCCTTTAAGAGATGCATCACTAAAGATCATAAAGTTACCTCCATCATCTGGTAAAACCAATACTGGTGCTGACACCAATCTTTTCTTCAACTTTTGGAAACTTTCTTCACACTTGTCATTCCATTCAAACTTCTCATTCTTCCTTATTAACTTAGTCAATGGAGTGGCTATCTTGGAAAAATCTTGAACAAATCTTCTATAATATGCTGCCAATCCAAGGAAACTTCTAACTTCAGTTGGGGTTCTTGGCCTTTCCCAATTCATCACAACTTCAATCTTAGCAGGGTCCACTTCAATTCCATCCTTACTAACCACAAGTCCAAGAAATTGAACTTCTCTCAACCAAAACTCACACTTAGAGAACTTTGCGTACAATTTCTCCTTTCTTAAGATTCCTAAAGCAGTTCTCAAGTGTTTTGCATGATCTTCTTCGGTCTTGGAGTAAATAAGGATGTCATCAATAAATACAATCCCAAACTTATCCAAGTACTTCTTGAAAACTATATTCATAAGATCCATGAATACTGCAGGACCATTAGTCAATCCAAAAGGCATCACTAGAAATTCATAATGTCCATATCTTGTCCTGAATGCTGTCTTTGGAACATCTTCTGGCTTAATCTTAAGCTGATGATATCCAGATCTTAAATTAATCTTTGAAAAACAACTTGCTCTTTTCAACTGATCAAACAAATCATCCATCCTTGGTAATGGCTACTTATTCTTAATCGTCAACTTGTTAAGTTCTCGATAATCTATGCACAACCTCATACTTCCGTCTTTTTTCTTCACAAACAAAACTGGTGCACCCCATGGTGACACACTTGACCTTATAACTCCTTTTTCCAACAATTCTTGCAATTGAGTAGCTAACTCCTTCATTTCAACTGGTTCTATTCTATATAGTGCCTTTGACACTGGTTCCATTGCAGGAGCTAAGTCAATCAAAAACTCAATTTCTTTGTCTGGCGGTAATCTTGGCAATTCTTCGGGAAAGACTTCGGGAAACTCATTAACCACTGGAATATCTTCAATCTTAGGGGTTTCCTTATTCGTATCTATCACATGAGGCAAATAAGCTTCGCATCCTTGTCTTAACATTCTCTTAACTTGCATAATCGACCAAAACTATTTTTCTTCCCTCTTTCCTCCAAGTACCACTTAATCTCCATTTAGCACTTTAAGCTTTACTTTCTTATTTTTACACTCAATCTGAGCATCGAAATCCGTCAACCAATCCATTCCTAAGATAATATCAAATTCTCCTATCTCCAAAGGAAGCAAGTTTGTGAAGAATTGACAACTCTCTATTTCGACAACGCAATTAGGACAAATTTGGCTAACATGAACTCTATCATGATTAGCTACTTCTATAACCATGGCTTGCTCTAAGGGAAGGATTTCGCATTGCAACTTATCAACAAATTTCTTAGAAATAAAAGACTTGGTAGCTCCAGAATCAATTAACATTTTAGCCTTTACTGAATTCACAGGGAGCGTACCTGCTATGACATTTTCGTCTTGCACTGCGTCCTTCATAGACATGTTAAATGTCCTTGCCTTAGATTGAACTTGAGAAGTCTGGGGTGGAGGTGGAGCAGTTAACTTTAAAACATTTGCCATCTGAACTGGCTCCTTACAATTCCTCCAGAAGTGTCCTTGCTTTCTACCCTTGAAACAAGCAATACCAGGCTTCGCAGCTACATTTGCACTACTGCACTCACTGGCATAATGTCCTTTCTTATTGCACTTGAAATAGGTCACATTCTGCTTACGACATTCTCTCGGGTGCTTCTTTCCACATGTCTTGCATTCTGGCAAAGGAGGCTTAATCATTTTCTGAGATTGGTTTGCCAACTGGGGTTTGTTACTACTTCCTTGCCTCTGAAGTCCTTTACTCTTTCCAAACTGACCATCTTTCTTCTTCTTGAACTTGCTTCTAAAACTTCCTTGACCAAATTCACTTTCAGAACTTCTAAACTTCCTCTTTTTGCCCTGTTTCTCCTTCTTAGTCGTCTCATTTTCACTTTCCGTCAACAGGGCTTTCTGCACTACAGCAACATAAGTTTTTAACTCAAATAAGGCCACACACTACGCCATAAGTGCACATAGGCAATGTTTTTTAGCTACCGTTGCACGAAAAGCATTGCATTATCTATAACATTTTTGATTTTTTGCAACACATTGGAAACATCGTTGCATTACATTTAAGCTACCGTTGCTTATTCCTGACAGTGTTGCGCAAAATGCAACACTAGAGGCCATAGTGTTGCATTAGAAATTTAAAGAAAAATTAAATAATGCTGACATAGACAGAAATTGCTGATGTGGTAGGTGGGACCCACACTGCTGACGTGGTAGGTGGATGGGCCTACATGTGGGACCCACACTAGTGACTTGGCATACTGACGTGGCAAGTGGGGGCCCACATGTGGGACCCACACTGCTGATGTGGCAGGTGGGGGCCCACTTGTGGGACCCACTTTGCTGACGTGGCACGCAGGTTTCCCACGAAAGCGTTGCATTTGATAACTAGTGTTGCAATTGAGTTTTCTCTGTTGCCTTAGATGTTTTAATATTTATTAATTAATTAGTTGTATTCAAATTATGGTTTAATTTTTTTAAAATTATTTTTTGACGATGCAGCCGCACGGATGTTAATAACTATTGATTTTAGTGATGTGTAATTTTTTAAAAAAATTCCTTATTTGTAGGTTTTGGTTTTATAATAGTCAAACCGAGTCAAAACGGTTTCCCACTAAATAGTCTTGTCCCGATTGATTGTTTTATTTTTTTAAAATTATTTTCCGACGATGCAACCGCACGGATGTTAATACCTATTCATTTCAGTGATGTGTAATTTTTTTTTTAAAAATCAGATTTATATGGTGTGGTTTGTGGTTTAATAATTGTCAAACCCGATCAAAATGGGTTCCCATTAACTAGTCTTTTCATGAATGATAGTTCTATTTTTTAAAAATAATTTTTTAGGATCCAACCGTATGGATATTAATACCAATTGGTTTTAGTGATGTGTAATTTTTTTAAAAAATTTACAGATTTATATGGTGTTGTTTATAATAGTCAAAACAAGTTTCCGTTAACTAGTCTTATCCCAAATGATGGTTCTATTTTTTTAAAATTCTTTTTCGACAATCCAACGGTACATATATTAATATCTAACAATCTTAGTGATGTGTAAATTTTAATTATATGGTGTGATTTTATATTAGTCAAAGATCAAGTACGCATTCCCAATAACTAGTCTTGTTCCGAATGGTATTTTTATTTTTTTAAAATTCTTTTCCAACAATCTAATCGTACGAATGTTATTATTTTAGGATTTAAATACATATCTTAGTTCTAAATTTTAATGTGTAATTTTATTTTTTATTATTTTATATTAAAATAGATTATTTTTATAAAATATATAAATTCCGGTCTTTATTATTTTATTTCAGAAAATTATTAAAAACACCGTACTTCTAAAAAAATCTTAGGCGGGTAAAATCCCGATAATAATTTTTCCCTATTTTCAACTTTTCATTTAGCCGCCTACTAGTCCTCTTCTTAACTCTATTCGTTTGTCCCTCTCTCACTCTCTCTTTGTCTCTCTATCTCTTAATTTTTTCAATTCACCGTCGATTCTCTTTCTCCTTCAATAATCTTCTTCTCTCTTAATATATGATTATTGATGTATCTTTAATTTGAGGTGGGGTGTATACTTTCAAGAACCATTTACACAAAACACACATTCTCTTTGCTCCTTAAAAGAACCCCAGTTAAGCCCATCTTTACTTTTTCATTTAGGTCTATGTCTAACGGCAAGGTGCTCGTCGCTGCTATCAAAGCTGCAGCTCTTGCAGCTCCTCTTTGCCAGGTTCTTTTTTTTTTTTTTTTACTTTTTACTATATTTTTCTATGCACATCACCTATTTCATAAATGTTCCTGAGAGTTTGTTTGGATTTATCAGTTTATAAGCTATAATCAAATGATAATTTTCTTTTTTGATGGGATTTAGGAATCAGGGTTTCTTTAAATTGTTGTATTTTGTGTGCAAGTTATCTAACATGTTGATGGGATAGTCTGATAAATGATCCAGCATGTACGCACTCCTTGACAAGACTTATATGCTTGCATCAATAAGGTAAGAATTAGACTTGGGCACTGATTTCAATTCAACACGTGAATTTATAAGACTTTACGTGTGTGTGAATTTATGAGTGTTATATCATTATTTGTAGAGCTTGATCTAGAAAATGTTTATTTTATGGAGAAGTTGATGTGTACAGAGTGAATCTCGGATAATTAAAGATATTTTGACTATTATGATGAAAGTTACATCCATGGCTATTTTTCATTATGATTGTTTATTACTAAAAACATTGTTAGCCGGTTTAGGATTACTAGATTAGTATTATTTTGTGCATCAGATTTAGAATGTAAGGCGGGTTTGTCGTAAGGAATGAGCTTTTTAATAAAGGAAGAACATGTTAGATTGGTTCAGGGTAATGATTTGAAGTTGGAATTAGATTGTTTTTCGTAAGGAGCGTAGATGTTAGATTGGTCAGAGGATAATAATTTAGAGTTGAAATTAAATTGTTTTTATAACTGCTGCAAAATTTTAGTACTTTATACAAGGTATAAATTTAACAGTGTTAGACATTGATAAGGTAAGAAGAGGAACAAGTGATTTATCCTGAAACCTGGGACCAAAAGGCGGGATGCTTCTATATAATTTTTTTTTATAATGATGGCACGTCTTATTTTCCGAAACTTAAGATGACAATATGTCAATGTTATATTTGTATATCGTTGTATATGAATGGTATAATAACTTTTCTCTTGGTGAATTAGATTACAGAATCAACTAATATCAATAAGCTCATAGAAAAGGAACCCTGGCTTTCCTCCTCCAAGTTAGTTGTCAAACCTGATATGTTATTTGGAAAGCGCGGAAAAAGTGGGCTTGTTGCATTAAATTTAGATTTCGCTCAAGTTGATGCCTTTGTGAAAGAGCGACTTGGAAAAGAGGTACTTTTATCAGTTATTTTCTAGGTTTAAGAACTACTGTTAGTTAACCTATACATAGGCCTAACACCTAAGCTAAAATCTGTATAATAATCATGTTTTATCGATTTGATGCTGAGGTCGAGATTGGAGGATGCAAAGGACCCATCGCAACATTTATTGTTGAACCATTTGTTCCCCACAATGAAGAATTTTATCTAAATATGGTCTCAGATCGACTTGGATGTTGCATAAGCTTTTCAGAATGTGGTGGAATTGATATTGAAGAGAATTGGGATAAGGTACTCAGAACGTAAAATTGATTTAAAGAATTTGGTAAAATGCATGCAATTCTCTTTTGAAGTTCTAACTTGATCTGCACCTTACTCATTCAGGTCAAAACTATATTTGTTCCGACAGGCATGTCCATGACACCTGATATTTGTGCTCCACTGGTTGCAACTCTCCCCTTGGAGGTATGCTAGTAGTAAAACTATAGAAATGAATGTGCTGCTCCACTGGTCTAAATTCCATGTTTTCTCTTTTGCTTGATCATCTAATGCATAAGGAAAGTTCTGATGTAACTAATTGCAGGCAGAAATTCAAAACGGAAAAGCAAAGTAAAATGCTTTTAGAAACCTCAAAATCACATGTTGTATTAATACGTGCTGGTGGGCGTTATGACTTTATTGTGGAACATTAGGTTAAAGAACTCGGTGCACACACGTAAGTCTTTGTACAGTGATGATATTATGGTCTTTTCTTAGATGGAATATATAACTATGGTCTGACCTAGTAAGGTTGTTTTATCATCTTTAGGTTGGTGTGCACTGCTGCTCTGTATACTGATAGTGAGGGAGAACGTAAATATCTCCCACAGTCGTTGTGAATCCACTTTCCGTCTAAAAAAAGGTACCACTCTCTTTAGACATTTGACCTAGCATGTTTTGGTCCTAAATAAATTTTGTTTGATTATCATTTCACTATGCACAATGACAATAAGTTTCCCTTTAATCATATTTGGCATTTGCGTTCTGTTAATAAGTAGTATTTGTTTATTTATTTTTTTAACTTAACAATGTCCTTTCTTTCTTGTGCAAGTGCGAGTTGTGAAAGTAGGTTGACAATGTTAAAAACATTGCAATTGTGAGGAATTGAGTATTGTGATCTATTGATCTTGCTATAGTTAACATAAGTATGTGAATATACATGAACCTGCCCAATTTTCTCATGGCTTTTCTAGTTTTGAACCATTTTTCGTTATTGGCAAGTGTTGTGCAGCCTAAGGGCGATCTTATATAATATCTTCTATTAAAATATTATAATATCCGCCATCAAAATAACTTAGTACAATATTCTTATTTAAAAAGCAGCAAGTTCATAGCTGCTTCATATACTTGTCTAGCATGTTTTATTCTGAGTTTTGACTGCCAATCATAAATATAGTTCCTAAAGAATATAGTAATTATATATTAACATGAATGCTGGCATATTGTGAACATAGATTAAGCAGGTGAATTCCCTTTTATTTGCATTTTAGAAAAATTTTATTTTCACTTATCTTATTTCTTGACCTAATAGTTGATAAGTATAAAGAAGACAATTCACACATTTTAATTCAGGTTTTTTGAGTGCAATTTAGTTTATGTAACTTTTAGCAGTTGGTGGTTGATAAACTAATTACTAATGTCCAGTTCCTTTATTATGTACGTGGAGTTTTTCGCAGCGTTCTATTAAACCACCTCACTTGGCTCGGCCTGTATCTACACAAATCATAATGATGGAAAGTATGAAGGTTCACTAATGCTATCAAGGAGGCGCAAAGCAAATTGATTATCTTCATGCATAAGGATACTAGATTACCTATTGTGTATCTTTCATTATCTATTTAGAATTGGGTTTATGTGCGCGGCTTAATTTATGCTTTTTGACAAGAATTTAGAACCATTTTAGTAAGTCATAAAACATGTGGATGCTTGTTGGGTTGATTGTTGAATGCCTTGTTTGGCAAGAATCATGTAAAAACAAAACAATTATGTCCATATTTTTATTTTTGAAGTGTTGTATTTGACTATATACAATGTTGCATAAGACTAAACATGGTGTTGCATACTACTTAAAATGGTGTTGCAAATGAGTAAAATTACAGTTGCATATGACTAAAATTAGTGTTGCATTACACACTGTGGGACCTACTGCTGACATGGCAAAAGGGGGCCCCATTGTTGACGTGGCAAAGTGGGCCCGATTGCTGACGTGGCAAAATAGGGCCCACTGTTGACGTGGCAATGTAGGCCCCATTATTGACGTGGCAATGTGTGCCCCGTTGCTAACATGGCAAGATGCTGACCTGGAAAAATGACCTGTCATGTGCCATGTAGGACAATGTGTTGATGTGGCTTCTTTTTTATGCAACACCAAGTGTTGTTGTCACTATATGCATTTTGTGTTCCAAAAGACATGTATTGCAACGCTTTGTGGTGTTGCAAATTTCGTTGCCTTAGGGCTCTACGGCCGCGCCTAGGGGTGTAAATGAGTCAAACTGTTCGTGAGCTACTTGAGCTCGGCTCGTAAAATATTTGAATTCGGCTCGATAATAATCAAGCCGAGCTCGAGCTCGAGCTTTTCAAATTGTTTACCGAGCCGAGCTCGAGCTTCAAAGTACTCGGCTCGTAAGGTTCGCGAGCCTTATCGAGCCTTCATTATTTTTAATTTTTTTAATTATATATATTTATATAAATATTTAATATTATTTTTATGTATTATATATTTAATCGAATCGAACTCGAGCCGAGCCGATTATATTCGAGTTTTTCTTAATATTTAGTAAAATTAATTCGAGCTTTCGAGCCGAACTCGAGCCTATCGAACTTTTTACGAGCCGAGTTTAGAACTTGAAAATAAAGGCTCGATCGAACTCTATCCCGAGCTCGAGCCCGAACTTTTTTAGTCGAGCTCGAGCCGAGCCTGACAGTGTTCGGCTCGGCTCGGCTCGATTACACCCCTAGCCGCGTCCGTATTGGCAACGCGGGCCTTGTGTTGCCTATTACCTTATGCTACACCATTTAGGCCTTATGCAACTGCAAAGTAGGGGTTGCCTATGTGCACTTATGGCGTAGTGACACGACTACGAATCCATGACTTCAATCCTTGCTGGAACCTTTTGGCCTTCTTCAAATCAGTATCCACATAAGCAGGAGCAAACCTAGACAACTCATCAAACTTAGCTTCATACTCCGTCACATACATATCTTCTTGCTTAAACTCCAGAAATCTAATCTCCATTTGATCTTGCAAACATTCAGGAACATACTTCTCCAGAAACAACTCTGCAAATCTCTGCCAAGGAACTACGCCATCACCTACTACAACCTTAGCTGTATCCTACCAATGACTAGCTTCAGCTTTTGAATAATTGGTCGCAAACTCCGTCTTCAAATCATCACCTAATCTTGCCATTGAAAAGGCTTTCTCCATACCTCACAACCAGTTTCTAGCTTCTATAGGATCAACACGACCTTTAAACTCAGGGGGATTAGTAGCCTGAAACGTTTTAAAGGTTACCGGAGCTTGGGTTTGAGGGGGCTGTTGAACTTGGGGAAGTCGTTGAGCTAAAGCAGCTGTTTGTTGTTGTAGGTGTAAAAGAATTTGAGCCAAGTTATGATCAACAGGTGATAGAGTATATATTTATATATATTGTATATGATTTTATTCTCATATTTATAGTATATTATGAATAATTGAATATTATTAATTAGAGTTTAATATTTTATGACAGGAAATAAAGAATGCCCGAAGTTGGAAGGAATTGGGCTTATTTGGGCCTAAATCATAAGGAAATTTGGATTTATTGGGCTATAATTTAGCACGGTGCAAGGGACAAAGAGTTACACTAAAAAATACAAGAATTAGAGAGAACAGGTCCTGAACTTTGGCTCAGGGGCCTTGAACGGATCAGATTTGTCTCAATTTAGCATCGGGGGCCTGAGCATGACATTCAGGGTCATGAGGGGCCTGGACACTGTTTGGGCCCTAACTTGAGTTCTAGACATCAGAATTGGACGATCTTACAGCCCATGCGAAGATAACAGAATAATCTACAATTTAGAATAGTCCAACATCAAGAATCTAGCTGGAGCAGCCCAGAATAAGGCCTCAAAGATAGACTTCGAATTTTACATCATAATCCAATTTGTTTTGGGAAAAGAATTAAAACTCTTTATTATATTAGGTTTTTATTTATTGTATACAGAAACCATCATATTGTAACATAGAATAAAATAGAATAGAATTAGATAGCCGTATTCTTGAGAGAGAAGGGAGAGAAGCACTTTGAGAAGGAGATTGGAAGAAGGAGCGAAGGGATTCGTCTGGATTTTGAAGAAACTTTCAAAGTTGTATTCTTTGTGCTTTAACTCTTACACTCATGGTTTGTGGTATTTATATATGTTTGATTTATTATATCAGTAGGTAATCCTTTTATCCAAGGATTGGGTAGTATTCTTTAGCTCATTGTGTTTGTTTAGTTGAATTGTGATTTTCTTATGATTGTTAATCTATCATTGAGGGCTTAACACAATTAAGGGAGTCGCGAACCTTTGATTGTACCTATAGGAATTATAATGTATCGGGAGAGGAGTTGTAATTTTAGTTCATGATATGATAGACGCATTTAAGTATTAGATCGGGAGATTAATATGCGAATTGTGAAACTGATAATCCTTGGTTCTTAATAGTCTATAGTTGTACTTTGTATGACCATGGGAGTGGCATTCAAGGGATAATTGTAGG
>PHNY01136570.1:0-13833 GCA_003724115.2 Anethum foeniculum
TAGTTAGTGTAAATGCACCCATGAAAAGCGTCCTTACCATCTACAATTCTACGTAAAACACCCATTACTTGGACTTCCTAGAAGATAGATAGCGCAAGTGTTATTAGAACGATTTTTTTTAATCGGGATTAGAACGCGTATGTATGTCATGTAGTGTTGGTAAATAAATAGCACCATTTCTGGAAAATGATATATCGGATCTCTGAGCATGTACAATGTACATTTACCAACACTTATCAGTAATTTAAACTCAGAATCTTTATACTCTTTCAATATTATTTAATTGTAAAAATTACTGATAATTGTGGGTCTGTCGTTCGGTGCGTAACACGGGTAAAAAATTAAAATAGTTACAATATATATATATATATATATATATATATATATATATATATAACTATTAATTTTTTTTTTGAAATTTTACTTTCGGTGCGTAGCACGGGTAAAATGCTAGTCTACTTATCACTTAATTCACTTATTCGTTTTAAGTCATAAATAACTTATTTTAAGATTTCTCAAACTAGCATTTAGACACCCGACTATAGCATAAAAAGAAAAAAAATTATATGTACGTAGGACTTCTCATTCTTTTTTATTGTTTTTATGTAAATTCTGCACTGAGAATGAGAATAAAGTGAAAAATAAAAATGCGAATTGAGATATTTGTCGATATTTTAGTAATAAATTAGAAAAATTGGATGAGTTAGTTAAAATATTAAATTCCTTTGAATTTGGGCTTGGAGTTTTTAAAAGTACTTTTCTACTAGTGCAGTTTATATTTACTTTTAAGTCTTTAACGATTCAATCGTCTAAATATGAAGATTACTTCACAATATTATTGTCCAATAATTTTTTAACACTAATATTTACAAAAAAAAAAAAAACTCTTGAACTGAATGCCAGTAAATGAATCATCCGCGTTTGTTTAACACTTAAATAGCTGGACGACACAGATAGATAAGGCCTTTTAGTTGAGGCGAAGGCGCTCTAGCTGGTTGCTCTAGTTCTGGCAAAAGCCATGGCGATTAAAGAGGCATTAAGTTGGATAGACAAGGTATGGGATCAGGTGATATTGGAGTCGGATTGTTTGGTAGTGGTACAAGCAATCAGAAGTAAAACTTCAATGAGATCAACTTTGGGGTTGATTATTGAGGATTGTTGTAGTTTAATGCAACAGCTTTGTTTTTGTTTTTTGTCGAACAGTTTGCAAATATGATTGCTCATCAGCTTGTTAGGGAATAATATAATTATTTTTTTGTTAGGGGTTCCATTCTGTCTGGAATACAAAATTGTATTAACAAGGATTTAAGTTATTAATAAAATCTCCAACTTTTAGTTAAAAAAAAAAAGAAGCTAGACAACAAAAAAACTCGCGAAGGATTCTAGTAAAAATTCATGTTCAAGGGTTCTGGTCCGTTAATCGTCCCCTAATTAATTCTATTTGCATCGCAGATATTTATATTTAAAATTAGTCTATAAACATCTTAACTGTAACACTAAAAAAAAATATTGTTATTTATTTCAAATCTTTTATATAAAAGTAATTATGGTCATCAATTTTTACTACATAATTAAATATCTTTATTAACGTTCTTGCAACTACACAATATTTTTTCAATAGCAATTTATTTTATATTTATATGACAAGAAATTACCCAAATTTTTATTGTAATTATTATGTATGACTTTTAAGAATAATAGTTTTTATATTTATGTAATAATAATTATATACACCATTATAACATATATATTAGCTCTTAAATATTTTATTTATTCAAAATATATAATTCAGATTTAATAAATGATATTTTTTTACATTTCTTAATAATTCGGAACATCCAGAAATTTTAACCGTTCAAAAAAAAAACGGTTCATATTTATCAAATGACCCCTAAGTCATTTGAGAATTTATTTGTTTGTTTATTTTCACTATATATTTATATTCATACAGTTGAATTTTCAAGTAAATGGATAAATATTGTGAATTCGAGGTGCACTAATAGAAAAATATTCTATTGTAGTCTTTAAAAATTTTTCTAAAATTTTTAAACTATTAAAATTATATTAATTTTAAAAAATTTTGAAATATAAAAAGTTGTACAAAACATTACTAAATTAAATAATTGAAAGGGATGGGAGTATCTATACTAAACTATAATAACCGAAATAGGGTATAATTTGGTTCAACCTCTATTTTGGTTATCCCCTCTCACAACCGTCGGATCTTCTTAATCAGGTGATCAGAACCGTTAGATCAAGATATCAAAATAATGCACTAGGCAAGCTCCTAGGTTCGAATCCTTTCAACAACAAACATTTATGTTATTTTTTACAAAAAAATACAAATAAGTTCACAGGTTGCTCCAAACAGCAAACATTTATATTATTATTTATAAAGATACAAATAACTTCTAGGTTTGAATCACAACAACAACAATCATTTATATTATTATTTATAAAGTTACAACGAAAGTGAATTTCGAATCCCTCCAACAGCAAACATTTATGTTATTATTTACAAAGTTTCAAATAACTTCTATGTACGAATCACAACAACAACAATCATTTATATTATTATTATTTATAAAGTTACAACGAAAGTGAATTTCGAATCCCTCCCACAGCAAACATTTATGTTATTATTTACAAAGTTTCAAATAACTTTTAGGTACGAATCACAACAACAACAATCATTTATATTATTATTATTTATAAAGTTACAACTAAAGTGAATAGTTCGAATCTCTCAATCATATACTATTTTATATACTATTTGATCTTACCCTAAAATTATACATATTCAAATTAAAATTATAATGATATAATTATTACTTTAGTATTTAATTATTTATAAATTTTTATTAAAATTATACATAAATGAATATATATAAATATTAAGAGGAACCCGTGCATCGCACGGGGTGTAAGCTAGTATAATATAAATTTCTGAATATATACCCTACGTTCTAGCATTGTAGCAAATAGTCCAATCACTTGCCTGACCTCTGGTGTGCCTTGAGTTTACTTTGGGGAAAAAAAAAAATTACATATATAATGTTGCATTTGGATGTGCACTTAACGTAAAATGCATTTTTATTTTTTTTAGTTTTACCGTATATTTAAGAGGAAGTTCAATGCTAAATGAAAAATAACTATAACTATTGTTATAATATGGCACCAAAAAATATTTTTTGATGCTAAAATAGCTCTTGCACTCCAATACTAGTTCTATTTTACAACCAACAAATTTCATATTTAACTAATGTTTTATCTAACTCTTTCACTTTGATCAAAAGTGGACCATCTTACACTAATATTTCTAGTTAATTAATGATGGGTCAAAATGGCTATAGCCATCTATGGTTTTAAGTATACAACCAAGTATTCATTTATGCATTTATCGATCTAAGAATAGCTATGCATTGAAATTGAATTTTTTTATTTTAGTTATATAATATTGTTATAAGACTAACTATGGCTAGAGCGGGCAATGAGTCGTGTACGTGTACATTCGTTCCGTATATTTTCGTATTTTCGTGTCAAAATATTAAAACCGAACCCGACCCGGATTTGTATTCGTGTACCATTTGATTGACACTAACCCGGAACTGATATATTCGTGTCTACCCGTTTGGTACACGGAAGTACACGAATTATATACAAAAATAATATCAATTGTTAGAATATGCACAAGATAATAAAATACTAGTCTAGAATAACGAACAATCAAGTTCCGAATACAAATTACATAAAACGAGTGAAAATATTCTTGTAAGTACAATAAGATGAGATAGTCAAATATAAGTATATAATATTTCTATAAGTTATATAAAAATAGAATATGTTATTTGTATTTGGTGTATTTAGTAAAGATAAGATGTATAAATTATAATAAAAATATTTTATATTTTAAAAATATATTTATTTATTTATTTCGTGTACTTTCGTTCCATGTCGTGTACCTATATCGGGAAACCAAACCCAACACTAATTAAATTCGTGTTTTTTCGTGTTCGTGTATCAAATTTCCGCGCCCAAATACTAATTATTTGTGTCGTTTCGTACCGTGTTCACGTATCATATATCAAAATGGTCAGGTCTAACTATGGCTATGCATGGGACTTGCTCTAACTGATATGAATATTATGATTTGAGCATGCGTAAATTTGTCCTTACGAACTTATAGAGAAAGGTGCATGCGTTCAAAATATTATCAAGTACCATAAGAATGAAGAGTCAAGACAATACGTTAGGAATTCAAATTCTTCATTAATCAGGCAAAAAAAAAAAAAAATTAATTCTTCACTCTCAAATAGATGCTCCTAGTCTCCCCCCCTGAAAGCGGTCAACAAAAAATGTGCAGCCACGGCTTTGGTTAAGAGCAGTGTTCCTAAGTGTTCGCAGGTGTTTCATAGCTGTGAAGGTATGTTCGAGAGATTAGTCGACAAGTTGGATATTAATTAGATCGGTTAAATGGCATATTAATTGGAAGAATATGAATATTATTTTTAATTTTTATAATAATCAATAAGGTCGAATATTGTTTTGATAAAAAAAATTAGAATAGTATTAAATAATATCTAAACATTCGGCACTTCTTATGAACTAATTATCGTGAAAATATTAAATATATTTAAAGTCACGGTTCTAAACTAATTAATATATCATTTTTATATTTTTTACAAGAAAATAAATATATGAACTCGCTTGTTACTTCTTACACAATGCTTTATATTAAAAATTGGTATAATATTATGTAAAATTACAAATTTAATGGATCAAAATCCCAAAAAACTTAAAAAATATATATATTTTTTTAATCATGTTCCTCCTAGCCCGAATCATGCGCAATGTATGTTTATGTGCTCATTTTCAATCTCAACCTAAAGAATTTCGGGCCTGTTTGGGATACCTCATAATAAGTAACTTATGACTTAAAACAAAAAAGTTTGATTGAAGTGATAAATAATTATTTCTTATAAGTTAAATAAGTGTTTGGATAAATTTACTTAAAAGTTAATGATGTGTTTGGTAAATTACAACTTATAATTTAAAATATTTTTAAAAAAAATGTTAAAATTTTGACTTTCTTATATAGTTAATTATATTTACAAGTTTTGTGAAATATTGGTAAATTGCCTATTACTAATAGTTAATATATTTTTTCAGAACTATATGTGTTGAATAATATGTTTGGGTTAATCAAATTTAAGTTATAAAGGAAATTAAATTGAAATAAAATTACTCAAGGAAAGAAATATTGAATATTTATAAAAGTATTATGATCAAAATATTTCTTTTCTTTAAAAAATAATAAAAACACAGATAATGTGAATAGCATAAAATAAAGACAGTGTTGAACAGAAAGTTTGTGTTTGAGAACGTCATATATGAAAAAAGTACGTGGGCATCTACTTCCCACTTATAGGCACATAAATAAAATGAAGGCATGTATAAGCGGACACCCAACACCAGTGAATAAGTTTGAGTATGCTCATAACCCATATAAGTCCCATATACGAATAGCCAAACAGGCACTTTCATCTGAATGTTGTTAAACAAATTTTTAAATATCTGAAGGGAACTAGTGATTTGGGATTATTCTATCATAGCTCCTTTTCTTTTAATCTAATTAGATTTTCAGATGCTGACTATGCAGGGTCACAGGTTGATAAAAAAAGGCACTAGTGGTGCTTGTGAATTTTTAGGTGATTGTTTGGTTGCATGACATAGTAAAAGGCAAACATCTATAGCTTTCTCTACCGCTGAAGGAGAATATATCGCAGATGATAGTTGCTGTGCTCAGATCCTTTGGATGCACAAACATTACAGGATTTTAGTATTTTCTATTCCAATATTCCTATTTATTGTGATAATACTTCTGCTGTTAATATTTCTAAAAGTCCTGTCATGCATTCTCATACTAAGCACATTGATGTTCGTCACCATTTTCTGCGAGGTAATGTTTCTAAAGATAATATTGAGCTTATTTATATCTCCACGAAAAATCAAGATGCTGATATTTTTACTAAACTCTTGACTGGAGATAGGTTTTGTATTATGCGTAGGGAACTTGGTCTGTGTTCTGTGTCTAAGTGACTAATTTTTTTTTTGTTTGTTTGTGTTTTCGCTCTTGTGTTTTTCTTTTCTTTATTTTTTAATTTTATTTTTTAATTTTTATTCTTTGCATTTGGTACTCCTATGTGTTATTGGTTGCGTGTTCTGTGCATGTTCCTTGCTTATTCACTGCACTTCAACCTCTTGATTTTTGTGCATATCTTGAATGCAGGTGCATTTCCCGATTTATCTCCACTTTCTCTTCTCTTCTCTTGTCTTTTCAACTTCATCTTTTATCCCAATCTTTTTTTATAGTTTCCTTTTTGATGTCCCATTCAATTCTTTACATTTTAAAACTTACCCAAAATAGTTAGTGGGTTCCATTACTTTCTCACATTTCTTTTCACACTACTTTTTACTCTACTATCTCCCTTTTATATATTAAAAATTAATGGGTCCTATTACTTCACCCACTTTTCTTTGTATTTTCTATTACTTTATACATATTTCTTAACATCCGTGCCCAAATCATATGTAAATAAATAGCTGGGACGGAGGGAGTACATCGTAATATGATTCTTAATTTCTCTTTTTATAACTCTTTCTAGTTACTCTTTACCTACTTTCTCCTACTTCCTTCTCTTTCTTCTATACCTCTATTTCTCCATTCACCATGACGCAAACACGTTCCGGTAAGAAATTAAAATGATCCACCGTCGGATCGGAGCCATCTCAAAATGCCCTCATAAATCTATAACCGCTTCTGAAACCCCAGACCTTGAAAAGCCATGTTTCTGATTCTCCGACACCTCGAATCCTTTGGTCTCTCCATCGCATGCAAAGGCTGGACCTTTGAAGAAATCTTCAAAATCTATTCTCAAGGCGAAGATCTGCGATTTAGAGTTGCTCAACAAGATTGGCGTTGTCTCCTTGTTCAAAACCCTCGGATGTGAATCTCTTTTGTCTCCGCCTCGTGATGTTTATCCAAAGCTCGTTTCTGAACTTTATTCTAATTTGGTTGTTACGAAAGATGATTTGGTTAGCTCGATGGTCAAAGGGCGTCCAGCGGTGTTTCGCTCGGATGGGTTCGCTCGAATGGTTGGTGTTTTGGATTCTGGTCCATGTCCTTTTACTAATCATCAAGTATTAACAGTTGTTCTGGTTTTACAGTATGAAGAACAGTTAAAGACTATTCTTGGTGACAACTTCGTGCACATCTCAGTTAAGCCCCTTGTTTCTAAACTTACTCATATGGCTTTATTATTGTTTAAGTTAATTCATTCAAATGTCATGCCTAAGAAAAGTGGTAGAGCTTATCTTACTTTTCAAGATTCAATTTCATTGTCACTTTTCATCAAACAGATTCCATTCAATATGTCTTTATTGATTATTCGTAACATGAGTTATTCTCGTTCTTATGATTCCATGCATTAACCTTATCCTGCCTTGTTAACTCATGTGTTTAAGTGTTTTGGTATTTTGTCTGATAAGGATGTGTCAGTTCTGTTGTCTGACTCTTTTGATTCAAAAACTTTGTTGGCGTCTCATTTAGAAATCTCTGATGAGAGTGTGTTATTTTTTGGTCACTCCTATGGTTGGTCATTCTGATCATACTGATCAAGATTTACCCTCAGTTCTTAATTTGTTATTTAAAAAGGTTGATCAGAATTCGACTACTATGCAGTCTATTCAGAAAAATATGCTTGCCCTTGATTCTTTTGCCTTGTTAACTTCCCAGTTCAGTATGCTTAGAGCTAATCATGAGCTTTTTGTTAAGCATGTTTCTTCTTCTCTTGATTCGATTAATTCAAAACTGGATTTGTTACGAGTGTGTGACAAGAAATTGGCCCAAACTGTTGATATTGAGTTTGGTTATCTGTAAGAGGGAATGCAGATTGCTGCTAAGGCTTGGGAAAACGAATTTGTCAAAATATTTTTCAAGTTGGGCTCAGAAACCCAATTTATCTCCAAACAGCTGACCTCTAGGCAAGACAAAGGTAAGATGCCCTGGCACAAGAAACATGATTGGATTGGAGACTGCACTTTAGAAGAAATAACCGATCCTCTTCCGCTTCCTGCTATTCCTTCTCCATCAGTTTTTGGCCTGACTACAGAAGAATATCGCCAGAAGATTTTTGACTGGGTCACTGAACGAGATGGCAAAGCTCCTTCCAAGGACTTCTTCGAGAAGACTTTCTCTGAATATGACCAATCTCTAGTTTATCCACAGGAGGACAAGGGCAAATGTGCTACTCATGTCAACCTTTCTGAAGATTCGGACTGATTGCTTTTATGATGCTGAAGGGGGAGAAGTTTTTAAGAGTTTTAATTTTAATTAGTTTTATTTAAGTACTGAACTATTTGGTGTTTTGTGGTTTGTTTTTAAGATGGTTTAAGATTTGAGAGTTGTTAAGACTTGATTTCTGGATTATTGTTTTAATTCTAAAGGTGATCTAGCACTGGTTTAATGTGCTAAATCATTTGGTTTTTATCAAGTTTTACTTGTCTCTTTTATGTATGTGCTCGTCTCATTTCTGTACTTGTTGCATAAAATCTATCTGCATATATATTATTTTATTTTTAACATCTTGAACAGGTATTCAAGTGTTTTTGAAATGGGGAGCTTTCGTATCCTCTATCATCATAAAAGGGGGAGTTTGTTGTTTTATAGATTTCTGATGATGACTTTATTACAAGATGTCCGAGATTGCAGATTAGCTTTAGATGTCTTAGAAAGTAGAGTTTGATTTTGTTACTTAGTTGACTGGGTAATCAAACTTAACAATCTTTTGAACAAACTCTATCCTGATAAACCGTTTTACTGAAATTAAATCTTATTTGTTTTTAAGGTTTATCTTTTGACGGGTTGTTACTTAAAAGATTTATTCAAACTTTTCAAACTATCTGGTTTAACAAACTTTATCTTTATTAGTTTGAAAATGGAAATGCCAGTTACAGGTTTATAAATACTCAACTAAAGTTTTCAAAAGTGACTAATGCATCTATCTTTCTATCATTCGAGTTTAGAAAACATTCTTATTCAATTCTCCTGAATATCCAGTCAAATTCTATCCTTCTAGTTTAGAAAACATTCTTATTCGATTCTCCTGAATATCCAGTCAAATAAGAAGATAATTGAGTTGTAATTCACTATTATTTATTATCTTTGTGGATTGTATAGTATCACTTGTCTCGGGTTGTGGAAAGCAGATTTCAACAGTAAGGCCAAGGTAGCCAGTAGGTTAAAGTAGCTGTGTGCTAGGTAGCAAGTTTGCTAGGTAAAGATTGTCTTTCATTGAGGTCATACTTTGTAATCTGGAAAGTTTATAAGTACTTTGTTTAAGATTGATATAATATATTATCTATGTTAGTTGGCATGGGAACTTGGATGTAGGTCATAAACTAGGTATAGGGGCCGAACCAAGTGAAAAACGTCTTTTGTTCAGTATTGTTAATTTCTCTATTTACTGCATGTATTAATTCAGTATTTTACATTCTTCAGTATAATTGAGTATGTCCCATTGTGTAATAGATCTGACTCATTTACAAAAGGGACTGACCAATTTGTCATTTAAGTAAGATATTTGATTAAATAGACTCTGCTAGTAAATTTCATAAACTTCTTATAAATCATCATGCATGATCTCCAAAATGCTATGAGCAGCACTAAAATACCCATCAACAAAGAGGTCCGATAAACATAATATAACATTCAAAAAATTAAAACACAAGAAATACTTTGCTGCATTTTCACTTGCCATTGATCTAAATAATCGTGAATACTGTTAGGTCTCAGAAGAAAATAGAGATCGTCACAAAAACATCCGGGACGTTCACCGGATTATTATTTATGAAAATACTACAAGAAAATGACAACTCAAAAATTTTGGGACGTTTAGAATTTTACTCTTTCATTTTTAACAAAAGCAATTGATCTGGGTTTTGATTTTTAACAAAAGCAATTGATCTTTGAGCCCTTATGTCCGGGCCCAATATATTGATGATTTTCTTGGAAATGCAACCCCATAGAGTCGGGATTAGAAGAAAAGTAAAACAAGATGAGAATCGACGACAAAAAACGAACCAAATAGTCTGGATCATACTTTCCAAACACCAAAGTGTTGAGCTTGAAGAAAGCTATAATTAAAGATCGAAAAAGTAGATCTATACTAATTAGGGACCTGGAACATATATTTCAATTATCTGATCCAAATTCCCTTATAAATTTAATAACCAGGATTGGTATTTGCACCTAGGCTTGAAATGTCATCGCTTACAATTTACAAAGTTTGCAAGTTCATATCTCTATTCATACTGCAGATTGCAGATGGAAGGAATTCAACATGGCGTGAAGATTATGGAGACCGGATAAAGTAGCAAACTTTGCTAGCAGTCCCTTCGGAAACAAAAGCCAGGAGAAAAATATACTTGGAAACATACGAAGAAGAAATAGATAGTAAACACAGAAAGGGAATTGGGGCCAAAATAATAAATAGACAAGGTAAGCTTTGATATCATTATTGATGCATATATAAGTTGGTTCAGAAAGCATGGTGAATAAATCAAGCAGCGTTAAATACAAATGATATGGGATTAGGAAGGCGAAGGAAATTGTTTGCCCAGACAATGCAGAGAGTGGTTAACTGATAAGTACAGCAGAACAGGATTATGAATAAAGCCATCCAACTCCAGTAGGAACTAGATACAGAAGACAATTAATATATAACAGTTGACCCCTTGTCACATGGACCTTAGAAAACTCTATATGATTACCCTGATGCAGATATGCTGATATGTAATAGCATATTTAGGAGAAATTGTCTAATTATTGATAGTTGTAACTGCAACGGAAACGAGCACATAACTCTTGTACCTGATCTTTCATTGAAAGATATCTCACGAACATTATAAAATGGGAGATGTAGAATCAAAAAAACAAAATAGGAATTGTTAAAGGTATGGTCTCATCTTTAAAGGGTAATATAGCATCAGAAATTCATCAAATGGCACCATAGCCATACAAGTAAACAACGAGAGCCAATCCTTCTGTACTCTCTAACAAAAAATTATCAAGATTGTTGGGGATTGTAGTTTGAAGTACACACATTATTGGGAAGAAACTTTAGAAATAATAAAACTACACACCAACTCTAGTTTGCTGCCTCAACCAATTTCTGCAAATAGAAAACAAACCAAACATAAAAACTGAGTCAAGAAAGTTCCATATATAAGATTACTACAATAATAGTAGAACCATTTATAGATGCAGCAACCATGGACTTAAACTTTTAGGAAGACATCATACAAACTTTCTAGAACCCCGATAGCATTAAAGCCAATTCTTATAACTAAATGTGAAAGATTATTCCAGCTTCTAGCCATTAATATCCATCAACCTTAGAGCATTTGATGCAGGACAAGATTTAAAAAGATGAATATATGCAATTAAAACAATGACAATGACAAGATTTAAGAAGATGAATATATAGAATTAAAAAATGACAAATATAAACTTGGGTGGATTAACCGCAGAAACCCAGAAGCCCAAGGTTTCCCAAAGTATGGATTGCAACCCAAGAGAGACTCGATTCAATATTCAACGATATTATCGATCACCAAGTCTAATCAAACTGAACTACAACCTGAAGCATAAACGGAATAAAACGCAGATGGAGTGAGGCCCATCACTACTTGGACTTAATATTAATAACCTAAATGTCACTATTTTCTAAATAGTAAATACATATATATATTATATATAGACACACACACACACACACATTATATAATAAATAATAATAAATAATACAAAAACTCTCCTTTATCTTTACTCGTGTTCCTCATCAATATGATTAACAATTAAAAGTGATATAAAACTAGAAGAAACATCAAAAAAACAGAAGACTGCTTCTACTAATTTGAATAAATAGATAAACACAAGGTCACAGGTGATACTCGAAAAAATGCAAATAACAGTCAACTTCCTCAAAAGTTGTTCCATGTTACTTCTTATATGAACATACTTCACTTTACTAATTGACAGGAAAATACTGCTTAGCTGTCATCAAGCTTTCAGCGTGTGATGCCAAACCAATAAGACTCAACATACTTAATAAAATAACGCTTAATATATTCAAAAGGAAAAACAAGCTAGCACCTCCTCCTTCTTGCCTCCAGAAAAGGCTTTGAACCCACCATAGATGAGCAGACCCCATCCAGATAGAGAGACAATTACGAACTGCAAAAGTGAGAGAAGTATTTGTCCCTGTGAGTTCTGAATCTAAGCTAATACAAATATGTCATCCAACAATTACTACAAATTACAAATTAGTAAACTACTGCAATTTGGCTTTAATTATCAATACCTATTTACAGGAATCTTCTCGTGGCATGTAGGTTATAATACCCTGCCGAGTCTAAAGCTTACAGATGCATATTCCTTCTTTGATTGTGAAACTAGAGATACATTATTAAGCATGAATTTCTAAATTTACACTTCTTGCACAATATCTGTGCGTGAGAGAAAGTTGGACACTTGGGGTCATGATCTTAAAGCTGACAAGAATGTGTACCGATTAACAAGACAGAAATTAAATGACGATACAACATCTAAGGTTAAACTGGACTATATGTATGTGGGTGCACATATGTTTGCAAGCTATGTTACTTGGACTCGGACATTACAAATATCCAAGCCGGGCTCTAATGTTCCAACTAAGGTATAACCCATTGTTTAATTTTGTGTACAAACATTTGTGTGGATATGCAGGGCCATCTTTTACTTGGCATAATCTATGGTTCAATTTCGTATACAATCTAAACATCATAAAGTAGTCTTACAAATGTCTTCTAAATAAACAAATCAATTGCAAGAACCCAAGGCCATATTAAGCAATTTCAACAAGCCCAACCAATTTAACACACTACCACGACATTTATCCTCAATTAACCATTTTAATAAAAACGCAAAATTTAAAACATAAATAAGTAAAACCCCAAATATCTAGGTCACAAACTCGAAATGAGACTAAAATTTGAGTAATATAAAAAATAAATATACAATTAAACTTGAAAGAAAAGACTAACATGCTCTTCTTTCCAAGTAGATGGACTCATTGGAGCTTTCCAACAGTCAACCTTTGCAGTTCCATGGTGATCTGACAAAATCAATATTCCACAAAGATAAATAATAAATAATTTGAATAATTACTCCAATTAATAGAGATTTAATTTGTATTAACAATTTTATGAAGTTGAAATGAAAAAGGAGAAAGGGGGTAATTACCGGCGGCGGCGGAGAAGCCGCGGCGCTGAACAGTGGAAGCAGCTGATCTAGAAGCTGAGAGTCGAGCTAGGTTTAGAGTCTGACGAGCCGCCAATGATGAAGCCATTTTTGTTTAGCAGCTGATAATTATAAACACAGACAGATCTATAAATTCGGTAATGGCGAAATGGAACTCGACTCTCTTTGTAACCCCTCGGCAGTAACTGTACGACGTCGCTTTCTCATAAAATAATATGCTTTTATTTACAAAGTAGCCCCTTCATTTCTTGTATATTCCTATACAGCCCCCCTTAATTTTTTAAGCCAAAATTAATGACAGCTAGGATATAAAGCCGCGCTATGCGCGGCACAATTTTTTTTTCAAAAATTATGTATTTATTTTCGTTATATATCAAGATTAATTATATATTAGTTGATATGATAAATTAAAAATTATGCGTTATATGTTACAGAAATTATAATTTGTGTTTGAAAGAATCCTTTTTATTACA
>PHNY01136590.1:0-10726 GCA_003724115.2 Anethum foeniculum
AATAATTTTAGATTTCTGATTTATATCTTGGTTTGTGAAAATATCAAATAAGAATTTAGGACCGTTATCATTGGGCGGTAGTGACTGTTTTATGACAATTTAGGACCGTTATCACCGATATGTGGTGGTCGTGACATGAGTTATGTGTTTCAGATTATTGTTGTTATGTGATTATCTGTATTGCTGTATCGAATAAGAATATGAAAGTTTATCGAAAATGTTTGTTTAATATATCGTATCGTACAGATTATCGTGTTTTGTATGTATCGGAGTTAAGCTGAAGTACAATATTATTTGGTCATGTTCAACCTGACCAATATTTTAATCGAAAACCAAATTCATGACGATCAAAATATAGTTTCTGAGTTTTTGCAATTGAGCTATCTGAACAACGCATTATTCATGAAATTAATGTAAGAGTTAATTGTGAAACTACTGTTTTTAGGGGAGATTCAGGCTGGATTGCTCGAGAAATCATTATCTTCTTTTTTAATTTTCTGAATATTTATATTCAGTTAGTTAAGCAATCTGGAAACAAAACGGCTAATTATTTAGCTCGTTTATTTATTTTTAAATCTGGTTGCATGATCAGTTAGGAATTTGTTCCGACTCTTTTAAAATATTAATGAAATCTGCTTAAAAAAAATTGTGGACATGTATTGGTATAAGGAATACAAGTCATTCATCTTAATTGTATACAGGTAAGGCAATTGGTCTCTTTATCTTGATGAGTTGATTGAACTCCCAACCAACGATTTATGAATATCATTGACCCACAAAAAGAAAAGATAAGAAGAGAAAAGATGAAACCACAAACATTACATTTATTCCATTTCCATACGTTACGGCGCCTCAGTCCCCCTATCTCTATCATACAAATTCATAATCTTTTCAATTTTTCCTCTATAAAAAGGACAACAATATAGCTCCTATTATTTCTCACAACCAGTATTGAGAACACAGCATTACTGCTACATTGAAGCAAAATATATATTGTAATTTTCCTCTGCATGCATTTTGGAGCCAGGCCTACAATGTTTGGTGTGTTTGATAATATAAGTGGGTATTTCTGGTAAGAAATAGGGAGGTGACAGAAGAGAGTGAGCACACATGGTGTTTTCTTGCATGTTTCTCCATGTTTGAAACTATGCGTGCTCACTCTCTCTCTGTCACCCCTACCATCTCTCTCTCTCTCTCTCCAAATGCAACAGTGTATATGTTATATATATTCGTACTCTTTTAACCCCATTTGCTCTTTTTTATGTTTTTAATATCATCTGACAAACATGAAGCGCAGGGTAACAGACGGCAAAAAAGGAGAAAGCTAAACGGATTACAAAGACTGTTGAATATGTTATACTCCCGTTGGATCACTAATTCTTTATTGTCTATTAATGTTGTTTAACGTAATTCTTATTTTTTAATTTCTAAAGTGATTATTTTCTAAGAAGCGTTATATTCAGCTTTCAGGTGGATGATCCAAATTGTGGATTTGCAGCTTCCATGAATGACGTTCAACACTTATCTGTACTTAAGACTTAAGACCAGCATCTGTGATCGGCTTTTGCAACATACTGTATACTTGATATATATAGATTTGTAGGCTTACGTAATTGTATATTTGTATAAAAAAATTTCTGGAAGCTTGTACAGTATTGCTAAGTTTTTTTCCTGCTCCTTTTTGGTTTTAGGTACGGAAAAAAATTGGGTATAGCAGATAATTTTGCATAGCAAGAAGATAGTAAAATGAATATAAAATATAGAATTTTTGATAATTTATCCTTCTACAGTTATTATATTCTATTTTAATTAGATCTGGAACGATTTATGTAAATTTTTCCAAAAAATAATATCTCAAAATGTTCACAAATAGCCTCTTGCCTAGCAAAGTTATTTCTTCCTTCAATTACAGGCGACTTTTCTTCTTTCTCTGAATGGTTACATTTGGTGTTTCAGCAAATGACTAAAAAACAGGTTAATGTGTTGGATGATATGGAAAAGCCGTAATGAAGTTGTATGGAAGCAGCACTGTATGGAAATTAACGAAGTGGTGCAATCTGCATTCTCGATTCTTAGTCAATGGACAAATGCTCAAGACAAATCATTCTCTCCTGTGCTAACGTCACATGTCTCTGGAGGACGGACACGAGCATTGGAAATTACCACACCAAAATTGGATTAAAATCAATACGGACGCAACCATTTTAAAATGAGGATTCCTACAGATACAGTTATGCTTATATGATCAGAAATCATAAAGGCGAGTTTATGGAGGCAGAAACAAAATGCAACCAAGGTAACATCAGTCCAGAAATGGCTGAAACAATGGGAATAAGAGAAGCCTTGAGCTGGATTAAACGTGGTCGTATGAAGGATGTTGTGATCGAGTCTGATTGCTTGCAGCTTTGTTAATAGCTCTTCTTATCTAGAAAGACTAGTTGAGGAGTGTCGGACGCTTCTAGCAAGTTTGAGGGATCAAAACGTTTTGTTTAGATTTATTAAGCGTTTGTTGAATGATTTGAAGTAATAAAATCATTTATTTCTTTGGCAAAAAAAATATAATAAACAAAATAGAGAGGGGTTATTTCATTAACGGAACAACCAATATATCCGGATGATAACTCATTTAAAAAAGTTTTTGAATATTCTAACATTTATTATTTTAAAAGAGAACTACCTAAAAAAAATATATAAAATATGAATCACTTACAAATCTTGGCTTTGGTCAAAATAAATTATAAGAAAACCATAGATTCAGTAAATAATTTGTTAACAAAATTTTTTAAACTTTACCAAAATAAATATTATTCAGTTTTTTGGTTATTTAATTTATTTCATAATGATTTGCCATTTATATGGTTAGTAGCATAATACCAATGCGAGTCACGAGTCATTTTTTAGATTTTTTAGTACAATATTCTTATTTATTTGTTAATAAAATTTTGTAATATTGTAAGTATACTTTACTATCTGTATATATAATTTGTATGTAAAATTTTATCGGTTTATATATGTACAACCTAATTCATACATCGATTATATATGGTTGATTACACTGTATTAATCCACTTTTTTCAAAGACTTCTGATTGGAGAACTCAATATATCCAACATGTTATGAATTTGAAACAAAATTCTTTATACAGTCTGATGAATAATAAATACCTTTACACACCTCTCATTCATTACCTCGAATAATATTTTAGGATTCTTACAAGTTACATGGGTTCGTATAAGTTAAGCTCTTGTAGCATCATCATCCACAGGTTTCTCCTCAGTTTGTGGACTGATGTTATTCTCCTCCTTTTCATCTGTACCTTGGCTCTCTGTTTGTTCTTCTCCATTTGCCACAACTCCATTTTCAGCTGGTGGTGCATCCACATTTTCTGTTGCATTCTTGGTCTCCGAATTATTGACCGGTTTTGGCAAGTCCCTAGAGGTGGATGCTGCTACAAGGCGGGCAATTCCATCAAATAAACCCTTCGAATCTGTAATAAGTGAAGCTCCACCTAGGTAACAACGACCAAAGCATGTGGCACAATGCAGAAAAGTAACCTGCGCATCAAGGAAACGGGTTGCAAGATGTTTTATAGGAAAATCTGAATTCCGCGATAATATATAGTATAACTTATAATAACATAACCATGACTTCAAGTTTGTAGTATGTTCTCACGTCAATGAATGCTCGGCAAAGAGAAAGGAAAAGTACAGACTCGTTCTCCCTCAGCATCCTAGTAGTATTGTACCTCAACAAAGAATCAGAAACGGCACGCAATCCCTTTATCAATTCTTGTGCAATTATATGTTTCAAGCGTATTGGGGCACATGGACGTAATTCGTTCATCGCTGCTGATACACCTACAACACAGAGAGACATAGGGAGAGTTCATACATTAATAAACACTTCATAATTTGATGTTATATAACCTTGGATAGAGACATATTATTAACATTCAATCTGGCTAGATATAGTATAAGAAAAAAAAAGAAAACCAAAATCCAAATAGATAGAAGAGAATCTCAAAGCAACTATAATACATTCTAGTTATGCAGGCTGTGAAGGAGACGTGCAAGTCTAGAAGTAGGAAGAAAAGAAATATAAACAATATCAAAGGAACAAAATAAGCAAGAATTTTTCAACAAAAAACCAAAAAATCTAAATGCAGTGTCAGGCAGTGAGGGATCACCTGAAGCAGTATGACGGGTAATTGGATATGTTAAATTGTTTTTGGGCATAAAACATTCACAGAATGAAGCAGGCAGAAGATGGTTTATCATAAAAGTTGGATTATCTATGGAAAAATATTTTATAAGGCCCCAGCCAATGTGTTTTCTTTTGCCAGTAACAAAGATCAAACCTTCTAGTTTGCAGAAACTAAATATATCAAAACTTCTTATATCTCATAGGACATGGGATGAATACGACTAATATAAAGTCATTGATAAGAAAGCAGAACACCCAATGGACACAAGCAGAAGAACCCCTAAATTAGTTTAGGCAACGTCTCAAAAACAAGCAACAGAGCACACATTTTTACTTGCTTCTCTCCCATATATTTTCTCTTTCTTTTCCCACCTTCACTTAAATCTCTATCTTATCATCCTAATACCTGGCTTGGCAGATATCACCCAGCTGAATTAGTTGAAAAATGCTCTTGTGCAGAATCTACTAGGATAGAGGCTGAATCATTCTACAAGACTAAAAGTAACTGACTTTCTTTTGCTAAGTTTTACAGGGTATGAAATTACAGCAAAATAGTGAATACCCACTCTGTAGGCAATTCAAGTACCATTCACAATTTTGACTGTCATTACTAGCCTTTAAAATTTGTCTGTTCACCAAATTTTAAGAAAATAAAATTTCTTTTATAATCATAATCCTGATGGTTGGGAACCAGAATAAAGTTAGAATATGGACCGAGGAAAGTAATCAGGCAATGAATTTATAGTCTCAATATTACTAATCTTGACACTAATCACAACACCACAATATAATACCTTGAATTCCTAGGCAAAACTGTAATTCATTTCATTCTAGATCTCCTAGCAATTATGTACATTCTATCAACATATGGAAATTATTAGGAACGACCAAAATATTAATCAACCAGAATGTTATACTTGGTTAGCCTGTAAGACTGAGTGGGATTTTGGGCACTGTTTGTCCTGGTCCAACCAAGTCTCCTTAACCTTTTCAAAGTTCTCAAGCATTGTCCTTTGTCTAGACTACTATTATCAATAATAAAGAAGCTACAATGCGATGTTTGTCACTACGTGTATAGCTTTTACTGCCAAATTGGTATAGTAACAGTAAGTTACACCTGTTGCCTGCCTTTTGGATAAAATTGTTATTTTATTTTATGTTATTATAGATTATGCAATTCTGTTAAGGTGAGTAACAAAATAATTTTAAATATACATATAAAGATTCAAATTATTAGATGACTTGTGAGTCGTCTTGTAACAAAAAAAAAACAGTGCATGAATACTAGTAGAGCCAATCTAGATGGCATTCTACCCCTCTGACATCGTACTGCCTTGTTTCTCGACATCATTCAGCCTTTCTCTCAGCTTAAACAATAGCCATGATGTCTCCACCCATCTCCATAGGAGAGAGCTGCTCAGATCCAACCATTCAAGTGCCTCTTAAAACTTAAATGTTACTATTAACTACATTAGTCAGAAACAAAGACTAGTTCAAGATAAGGATAGCAAGAACCTGAGCCAATAGATAACAGACAATAGTTATTAACAGATATGAGATAGAGAGAACTGAGACCTAACGGTGTAGAAATTCCAAGGAAGGTATGCGAGATGCGAAGGGGAGAGACTGAAGAAATAGCAACAGAATAGATATAGCAGGAAGAACCCTTTCACATTCTATATCATGGAAAAGGAGTGAAAGCAAAGTCGAACAGAAGGAGATTAGTAGAGGCTAGCATTTCCAATTTCCTTGATCTCAACTGTTCCCTTATCTCTATGTTTACTTTACAACATTTCCTTGATCTCAACTGTTCCCTTATCTCTATGTTTACTTTACAACGCTCCTACAAGATGAGAAATTTCCTGATAGAACTGCTAGTACCAAGTGAACTCAAATTGCCCAAGTGGGGGAGAAGAAAAGGCTAGAAGGATTAATCGTGTTGATTATTAAACTATAAGTAAATGATTTACTTCTTAGGCAGTTAGAATATTGACACATACACCTAAAAAATCTAACTTTGTTAAATAAAGAAGTGTCAAAAGTTATCAGTATTAAAACACATTGCAGTAGCACTTAAAATACCCATCTGACCAGCTTGGAAGCTTCATTAAAAACTTACCATTTACAAATACAGCAAGAGGTGGATGGTCCATTAGATCTGGAGGAGGAGTTACGTCTTCCTGGTTTTCATCACCAAAGCTATTGGCTGAAAAACCAACTGCTGGAAGTGGTACCCAGCGATGAGAATCTAAAACTAACTGCATGGAAGTAAACATGATTGCTTATTACCTATCAGAGACGACGAGTAGCTTCAAGGAAAAGTTTAGCTTATTGTAGAAAATTATGAAATCAAATATGGTTAACAAAAAACTACGACGACATAATAATATTCTTATAAGAAAACAATAAATGTATACAATATTATAATTTAAATAAATCAGAAGTAAAATTAAAATATATGGCATCATACCTGAAAATTCTCCACAGCTGTACCCATGTTCTTTGAGAACAAGTTGAGGACTGCCCTGTAGAACCACATAAAACAAAAAAATATCATGGATGAGTTTCACAAGTGTTGGCATAGAAGAGTAAAAATTGAAGTATCTGCTTACTCTTCGAAAAGTGGTGGAAGCAAGCCGCGAAAGTCTAGTCCAACCCAGCCAAGCCCCATGGCGCAATACTGTCAACAAACATAGAGAACATAAACTTCCAACTTTAGATTGTACACTAAATGATATATATTACACCTTTAGTATATATCACATAAATTAGCATTATTACAACACTGATCTAGTAAGAGATAGCTGACTTGTAGCTGTAACAAAAACTAGGCAGGGAGATGCATCGCTACAATATCAGACAAGAACATTCATTCCCAACTTTGGCGACTTTTACCAGATCCTGGTATAGCATCTAATGTCTAAGAAAAAGTTGATAACCTTTTTTTTTACACGAGGTGAACATTCATCTAGCAACACTTCATGCTTGATTTATCATTTTACCATCCATTTAGCAGGGTTTCAGGTAGAGAGGCCTCTTTCATCAACATTTGACCTGACACAGGCAACTTTATCCTCCATGTGCAAAATAAATAATAATACTAATATATTTTACATTATGAACAATATTGTACGTCAATTATTTCTGGCACACATAAGTTGGTTAGACCTGAAAACAGAACACGTAAAACTACTTTAAATCAAATTAACAAATCCAAAAAATCACTTCCTGAACATTATTGTAATAAAAATCCAAAAAAGAAGCTAGTTTCCTAGCTCATTAAGATATCCTGGGAAAGTATAGCCTGTAAGAAACATCTTTAGACTCTAATTAAGGCTATCAGTTCAAAAGGAAAAGTCAATCGAACATGCAAACTTATATGCAAGCCTCTTCGCTAAGGTACCACCACATAAGAAGTCAATCGTAAATTATAAAAGTTAAATATTAAAGAAATGATCATGCCTCACAACTTTACTACACTGCAACAAAATTTTCTTACCATGCACTGGTCCAGAATGTTCGACAATGATCCGCCTTCTGCTATCTTGGGAAGCATCACCTTTAGCATTTTAAGGTGAGAGGTAATTTGATGAGTGGCCCAGCTAAAAAGAAGGCCACCATCATGGTTCTCCTCACTTCCCGATGTATCATCGGCAAATATGGCTCGATACTGGTTTACAACATCAAAAAGATGCATTCTGTGGCAATTGACCATCCCCTTTAAGTATTCATATGCATTCCTCTGGTCTAAGTCATCGAGAATTCCAGTTAACCATGCTTCTCTGCATCTTAAAAACTGTGAAAGAAAATATATAGTTAAATCTAGGAACATTTAAGCATAAAAACAAATCTAAAAAGCATTTGCAAACTGCAATGACTTCAAGCAAAGTACTGTTAAAAGACTATCTCTTCTAATACCTACTGGTGTTGCTAAAAACTTTTACAATTCTACCTCACTCAAGAAGCCCATTTTTGGGATTGAAGAGTGGATCACTAGCAGGCCCATCTTTAGGCTAGAAATTAACTACAATGTCCAAGTTTACTTTTGAGAATATGGGGATACCAAGGCTCATACTCGAGACCTCTCACTGCACCCGATGCTGGCTGACCATCTCTCTCAAAATCTCAAGGTGTAGAGAAAAGTAACTATATGGCTCTTACTAACATATAAATTGTCTATACAAAATACGATTAGCTTATTAAAAGCTACCTGTAGGCGCATTTCATATTCACTGTATACTCCTATGCGACGTAGATATCCAATAATGCGGAGACATTCTGGCAACTGCAATACAAGATCACATATGCAGGTTTGTTAAGGAGTTGGACCGTAGTTTTCACAGTGTAATTGCTATCCACTGAGATATTGCTACCCTCTAGTGTGCTTATGTGTGGCATACCTGAATGTTTGATCTGAGTTTCTGGAGAAGCTGTGTGAGTAGAGATTGGGTGGTGTGCTTAACTTCTGCAGCAAGTGCTTGAATAACAGGCAACCTTGTTAAGGAAAACACACAAAATAAATGAGCATAGTGGAGGGTAAATGAAACACCTCTATCTCTTGTTTAGGAACCTAAGATTCATTTGAATTTCTGGATTTGGTAGACATGACATGCTTGGATAACCAAAAAAGATTTTATTTGGATTTAATTCGGTTCCAAGACATTCAAATGTACGCATAAATTTGAAAAACTGAAATGATAACTCAGTTCATGTCATTTGAAGTCCATCATTTGTAATAAATTTCATGTTCCCTTACAGAATGTTATAAAGTTTGCAAAAAAAAGAAAGAGCATGCAGCCAAATCAAGAAGAAAAATGAACTTACTTTGGGTGCATTGTTGAAAGCTTACAAACAAAAGTCTCAAGGTCAAGAGCTTCATCATAGTTTCCATTTCTCACGCACCTATATTGATGTAACAAGATATATGTCTCTAAGCAATGACAGAAACTTCTAGAAAAGCTACAAGGGAAATCAACAACTATACACAGATATGAGCACTTAGGGTTTTTCAGCAGACCTAGACCAGAACGATTGTGTTGAATTAAAAAATGAAGAGGAATTGAAGTAGTGAACTAATGGCCAAATATAGAAGGCCGTTCGTTTTTATTCTACTTATAATTGCATAAATGAAGATATGGATTTCCTTGCATAACATTGCAACTAAATGTGTGGTGTAACTAAATGCGTGATAGTAGAGTGAAACATTTAACCCTCAAATGAAGGAACTTTAGGATTAATTTAATTTTTGCATGTGATGATAAAGAGATTTTTAACACATACGTGTCCATAAGTTGAGGAATTTCAAGCAAGTCAAGCAAAGTACTATGATTAGACAGCAAGGTTTGATTCATCTTCCGCTTTTCTAATATCTGTTCCGCCGAGTCGATGAACTCTGTGCAACCAGATGTTAGCTTCGGGATCTCACCAATCTGCACAACAATAAACGAAGATAAGTGCAAAAGAAAATAAACTAGAGCATTATACAACTAATAACACTTGGAATACAACAGATGGAATCCTTTTGATGCACTGAAGGTTGATTCAACATGTTCACTGAAGTAGGAATGCTATAGGCCCATAGCCTCTGCTTTGCAATTTCAAAAAATATCTCAAGCATCAATCTTTTTTCATTTTATTTAGAATTATACAACTAATATAACCACCAACACTTGGAATACGGTAGATGGAATCATTTTGACGCACTGAAGGATAATTCAAAGTCTTCACTGAAATAGGAATTCTATAGCCTCTGTTTTGCAATTTCAAAATATGTCTCAAGTATCAATTTTTATTTTTCATTATGGAATACAAGCTACATTACAACTTACAAGGTACGCAAATAGTGTTCTCCTTAGTCAATTGTTACTTTATAGATACAAGCTACAAGTTACATTATCACTGTATATAACTTCCAGATAGTTCACAAAAGGTAACAAGTCCAAATTAATAATGAAACTCATGAATCGACTTATGAACTAGCAGAAATGCAATTCAAATAAGCAATACAAAGTAAAAGCACCGAGAAAAAGAGTACCATGGAACCGAGATGTTTGTCAATAGAAGAAACTTCTTGTCGAACAGCAAGCAATGCATCAGCAGCAGAAATAAAAGCGCGGTAATTAGTAACAGCCACCTCCTGCATCTGCTTCTGAATTCTCTCGGCATCAACTCGTAGAAGCTCTGGCTCCTATTCAATTCAAACACATCAATATGGAACAACACACCAGCACACACAAACAAACAAACAATAAATATATACAACCGGTGGTAGCTGCAGTTCAATTTCGCATCATGTACTCAATCACATTATATATCAACGCAGCTTGTTTTCGAAACATTTATTCAATCACATCAATACGGATGCAAACACTACACATTACAAATTATCTAGTCATTTATTAGTAGAAGCTTCAGCTCATTTACGATTAGTCAATCACATTGCTATGTAAGCACATATTGCAATTACACGAGAGAGAGAGAGAGAGAGAGAGAGAGGGAGAGAGAGAGAGAGAGAGAGAGAGAG
>PHNY01136620.1:0-15987 GCA_003724115.2 Anethum foeniculum
ACTTGTCTTAGCAGTGGATAAAAACCATACATTGTTGCATAAGTGCATAAATAACTAAAAACCGGTCTCTGTGGGAACGAATCTTACTTATTCGTATACTTCAAGTTGATCACGTGCGCTTTCGTGTTTTCGACCAAACAATAACTCATATCATATGTTTCCATCATCTCATCTTTAAAATCAGTTATCATCTTCTCATTATTTCCAGTAAAGATCAAATCATCAACATATAATGAGATAAGTAGAACATCATCACCTTGGATCTTAATGTATAGAGTTGGCTCACTTTTGCTTTTTTCAAATCCTTTTGANAAAAGTATCTATCAATTTGACTATACCAAGCTCGAGGAGCTTGCTTCAGCCCGTATAATGCTTTGTCCAACCTGTATACTTTATTTTCTTCACCATCTTTCACAAAACCTTGTGACTGTTCAACATAAATTTCCTCGTTCAAAATGCCATTAAGGAATGCTGATTTTACATCTAATTGATGCAAAAACCAACCTTTATGTGCTGCTAGGGCAACAAGAGTTCTAACTGTATCAAGCCTTCACACTGGGGCAAATGTCTCTCCGAAATCAATACCAGGCTGCTGAGCATAACCTTTAACCACGAGCCTTGCCTTATTTTTGTTTATAGTGCCATCTGAATTCTGTTTTATCTTGTAGACCCACTTTACTCCAATTACATCCTGTCTTTTGGTCTGTCAACCAACTCCCATGTATCATTCTCTTCTATCATTCTCATCTCTTCTTTCATTGCTTTTCTCCATGCTTCTTCTTTAGTTGCATTTTCAAACTTTTCAAGTTCAACTACACACATGTTACAATGCTCATAAAGTTCAGATATATTTCTAAACTTTCTTGCAGGTATTGAGTCAGGTGTGCTTCCAGAACTACCATCAGATGTAGGGCTGAATTGATTATTTCTTGGTGTTGAAGGAGGTGTTGCATCAGTATCTTCAGTTTCTCCGGAGCTGTGTAACTTTTCAACATCAACAACAATCTGTTGTTGGACCCTTTTTTCTTCCCAATTCCAAGTAGAATTTTCATCAAATATAACATCTCTTGAAATAATGACTTTTTTATTTTTTAAATTATACAAGCGATAGCCTTTAGATTGCAAGCTATAACCAAGGAAGATACATTTTTCACTTACTTCATCCATCTTATGTCTCTTTTCTTTAGGCACATGAGAATAATATATACATCCAAACATCTTCATGTGATTAACTGATGGCCTTTTACCCTTCTAAGCCTCAAACGGGGTCTGATTTTCAAGAGCGTTAGTTGGACATCTATTGATTAAATAAACTGACATGTAAACAGCTTCAGCCCAAAATGATTTAGGCAACCCTTTATCATATAACATTGACTTTGCCATTTCTTCTATTGTCCTCTTTTTTCGCTTAGCTACTCCATTTTGTTGAGGAGTATAGCCAACTGTTAATTGTCTTTCCAAACCAATATATTCACAAAATTTATTGAACTCATTTGAATTATATTCACCACCACGATCACTTCTCAGCCTTTTAACAAGATAACAACTTTGTCTTTCAACTAACTTTTGCCACTTTTTAAATATTGAGAAGACTTCAGATTTTTTCCTCATAAAATACACCCAACAATATCTTGTATAATCATCAATGAACAATAAGAAGTACCTGTTCCCGGACTATGAAGGGGTCTTCATTGGTCCACAGACATCAGTGTGAACTAATTCAAGTGGTGCTTTAGCCCTCCAGGCCTCTTGTTTTGGAAATGAGATACGATGTTGCTTCCCGAGGATACATCCTTCACACACTTCAGAATTGTTTGTGATGCTTGGAAGACCATACACCATGTTCTTTTCTTGTAATATCTTCAAGCTTTGAAAGTTAAGATGACCAAATCTTTTATGCCAAAGAGATGATTCATCATTAATTTCCATCTTTAATGCAGCACCTAAACCTTCGGGAAATTTGAGAGGAAAATTTATGTTCTTCTTCATCTTAATGCTAGCTATAATTTCAGTGCTTCCACCTTTGTCAAAACTTATGCACTTGTCTTCTTCGAAGAGTATACGATATCCATGCTCCATGAGTTGTCCAACACTTAAGAGATTCTGTTCCAGATTGGGAACTAATAAAACATCTTTAATATGCTTTGTACCTTTCTTGGTTTGGACAGCCATGGTTCCCTTTCCATTTGATTCCATGACTTGTCCATTTCCCATTTTTACTTTTGATGTAGCAGATGGATACATTTCAATGAACATGTGTTTCTTGCTTGTCATGTGATTACTACAACCACTGTCAATGTACCAAACATATTTGTTGGTTCCAGATGCTTGGGAAGCATAAAACATAGTTCCCTCAACTTCTTTTTCTTCAGTAAAATTTGCATTTTTATTAATATTCACCAAACAATCTTTTTTAACATGCCCAAATTTTCCACAATTACAGCACTTTGGTTTACCTTTACGCCAGCAATCTTTCTTCAAATGATTTGTGTAACCACATGTTCCACACTTTCTATCTTCCTTTTGTTGAAAGTATTCTGATTATGGCATGTTTTGTTATTCATTGAATATGGGATTACAAAAAGTTTATTATTATTTCATTCATCTATATCAAGAAGTCAGAGAGTTGTGATCAGGTTCATTGTAACTGGTCTTTTATGTACTATAAATATATTATTGATCAATGAAAACATCAAGAGAGTTGTGTGAGAAATATTTGTGTTCACTGAAATTGTCTCTCTCTCTTCTAGATTAATTCTAACAGTTGGTATCAGAGCAATTTCGATCAAAAATTCTGGGCGTATGTTTAAGCTGATAGTTCAATAAAAAATATATATGGCTAGCGCTGCTAATACAAGGAACACAATCATTCCAATTTTTGATGGAGAGAACTATGAGTTCTGGTCCATAAAAATGAAGACAATATTCTGTTCACTCGGATTATGGGAATTTGTAAATGTTGGATTTGTTGAACCAGAGAATACGGAGCAACTAAATCAAGCCCAAAGGAAGGCTTTGAAAGATAGTCAAGAAAAGGAGGCTGATGCTATTTCAAAAATTCAATCTGGATTTTCTGATTCAATCTTTCCAAGGATTATGTGAGCATCAATAGTAAAAGAAGCTTGGGATATTCTTTATCAAGAGTTTCATGGAAGTGACAAGGTACAAGCTGTTAAATTACAAAATCTAAGAAGAGAATTTGAAAATATAAAAATGAAAGAAAATGAGAGTATGAATGAATTTTCTTCTAGATTTATTGGGCTTGTAAATCAAATGAAGTCTTGTGGTGATGATATTTCTGATAAGAAGCAAGTAGAGAAAATTTTGATAAGTTTACCAGATAAATTTATTCCTATAGTTTCTGTGATTGAAGAAACTAAAGATTTATCTACACTTAGCATTCAAAATTTGATGGGATCTTTAAAGTCTTATGAGCAAAGAGTGAAGGGTGTTTCTGAAAATTCTATGGAGAGTGCATTTCAATCAAAAGTCAGCATCAACAACAACAAATCTTGGAGTTATGATCGAGGAGGAAGTTCTAGAGGAAGAGGAAGAAATCAACATAGAAGATAGAGAGACAATTTCAGTGAACACGAATATTTCTCACACAACTCTCTTAATGTTTTCATTGATCAATAATATATTTATAGTACATAAAAGACCGGTTACAATGAACCTGATCACAACTCTCTGACTCCTTGATATACATGAATGAAATAATAACAAATTTTTGGTAATCCCATATTCAATGAATAACAAAACATTATCTTAATTCTATGTATCCTTCAACATATCTGCCAAGCTGATAAAGATTTCTCCACTACATGCTGGTTAGTTATATTATCACCATAAGTTCTCATCCATCTAGGTCACAATTTTCATTGCTCGGGCATGATATTTTGGAATTTTTTCAGATTCCCTCATTCTCAAATCCTGAAAATCTTTTTTGAGAGCTTGATGTTTAATACTTCTTACCTTATCATCTCCATAAAATTCTGCTTCAAGAATTTTTTATGCTTCCTCTGCTGTGGATGCTATTGAAATCCAAGAAAAGATTAGTTCAGTGACCCTCATTTGAAGCTTGCTCAGTGCTCAAGCATCTTGGCTATGAGATACTTCAATTTTCTTCAACTATGCTTCAGACATGTTAGTCTCATCAGCAGGGTTTTGTGAAGCCTTTCTCCATGATATTCTATAAGCCTTCTACCCGTATAATAGTTGTAAAACCTTTCTTCATAATATTCCACAAACCTTATGCCAGTATAATAGTCTTCATTTTAATCTTCCAATAGTCATAATCTTTGCCATCAAAAAAATGAGTTAAAGATAGGGCTGCAAATGAACGGAGCTATTCGTGAACAAAACTCGCGACTCGTTTAAGTGAACTCGGTTTGGTTCATTTCCTTAAACGAGCCGATATTGAACATGAAAATGAGCTCCCATGAGTTAACGAGTCGAGCTGAGATTTTTGTCAGTTCTGCTCAGACTCGGCTCATTTAGCTCGGACTCAGCTCAGACTCGGCTAACTTGACTCCGCTCGGATAAAATTTAAATATATTACAAATAATAAATTTTTCCCAAATAACTTGTATAAAGATTTTAAAATTATTTCATTAAAATAACCTATGTCGTATAAAATGACATTAGGTAATCTTTCAATATATTTTGTTTTTCCATATGTTGAATTATTGATCATGAGAGAATTAGAGAAACTTCACCTGCTGGTTGGTCAAATTAAAATTATGATTATAGTAGTTAATTCACAACAAAGGTATATCTGAACCACTTTTTGTTGCCACGACAAAGTGGTACCTGCATTTTATTCATCCATTATTGCGGCTTCTGTTGCTCTAAAATTGTGATCTGACCTCCATTGAACAAGAGTAGTTGAACAACTTCAAACCCACAGAGGCAACATACATTTAATATTTGCACTTTGCACTCTCTAAAAGGACAAGATTCAAGAGCATACGTTAGGTGCTAGATGTATGAAACTAGACGTTAAGCTGCTAGGATAACAACTGCCTGAACATTAGCACAATAGATGTATTTTAGATTTACAAAAAAACCATAGATGCAGTGCTATTAAGAGCGTCCATATGTGCTTGCATATGCAAGATGTGATCTTAAATTACAGAATGTATGACCTTAACATTAACATATTACACTTGTTACAAATATAACTAGAGAATGAGGATAATCAAATTCAATGGTGAAATAAGCTAGCTAAGAATCATATGATTATCTTCATTCTCCAAAAATTCCAAGTGAATGTAAGAAGCTGAAGCCAAATAGCAAATTCATCCGAACCATTTTAACTTACAAAATATAGAAGTTTATTTGATATTCTTTATTTAAATATTAACTTTTTTTAGATAGGCAATTTCATAAGATAAAGGAAGATACATAAGCTATTTCCCAGCCTTTTACAAAAGACAAAACAGAAGCCCAATTCCTGACAAAAGAAAACTAAAGGCTAGACTCTGGAAACATTCAGAGATATGGCACTACAACGATAACTGAAGATACTGCAAAGCCATGATTCTTATAACGCTAAGACATACTGGAACCTACTAACATCCAAGGTATCTTCAGCGACTAAGAAACACTGACCATATCATATAATTATATATTAAAGACTGCAATTGTTTCATATAGAACAATAGGTAATCAGCTAAGTTTATTATCATTGTCAGGTATGAATAATCAATTTAGAGAGACTCTGCAAAGCATAAAACATTGTTGTCTATAAAGATAGAAGAATAAGTTACATCCTTTATGCCTAAATTTTCAAAATGGCAGCAAATTACACAAGGGGCATAAAATAATTACGGCCTCTTAAGCTCATCCTCCTCATTGCAAACTTCCACATTATTGTACTTTGCCAAAGCATTTTAAGTCCCTAAAATCACATTGTTTTGAACAAGTAAGAGCATTAGAAATGACCGAAGAGTGTGATTGCAGATACACACTATATTTGCATGTTTGTTTATGCACAAAAACTTAAGGAGTGTAAATATTGACGGAGACCAAATATGCAATTATGGAGCAGAGATCTATAATTAACAGCTGAGGGGTATATATCTCGTATGATTTTTAAGCACCAACAACGTTTAACAATTTACTCTACACTATCCGTTCAGATCCACATACGCTAATCACCTTCAGAATCAGCTACATAATGTATTACCTACTATACCTACTACAAGTTCGAAAAAAAAAAGAAAGATGAAAGTAAAAGATATACTATGAATATTAGATATATCCGCCACATCATGTACAATTAGAAAATAGACGAGATACATACCAGGGCATTATAAGCAATTTCAATACAAGGGAACGTTAGAAAAGCTTGACCCCTCATTATTCCCTCCTGAAAATTAAGAAGAAAATAGAATCATATCAGTATTAGTAAGCAACTTAGTAACTTCTGTCTGCAGTTCTAAATTATACATGGTGATGTGTTTCACCGCTAAATTTCCTAACTACTACATATTAAAATACACATGATTTTCAGGTAAAAGGAAAACGGCTGACCTTAATTTGTATTCATCACAATCTCCTTAAGACTATTCACCTACGATAATGTAAATCACGATATGAAAAATTATTAATTCAAGGACAGTAGGTAGTAAGTAGTGTGAAATATTTACAGAAATATAAAATAAAGGGATGGCATTAGAATGATATTTAATAAGGCAGAAGGCTGACCGTGGGTCAGATCTATCATAATCTCTTTCTCCTCACGCTTGTCCTTCTACGTGTATGTAAAAATGGAATTAGAATATGAAATCACAAATTTTAAAATTCAAGGATAAAAGTAGATTATTATATATTAATTACCTTGTTAGGTTTCCTAAGTCCATAAATTTCACGCGCCCAATGAGCTCCGCATAACAACATTTCAACAGTTTCAGGCTTTAAACAAGAGTGATGCGGTTCAATCACTCTACCACCTACGCTGAAGGTTGACTCTGAAGCTACAGTACTTATAGGAATGCTTAACATATCACGAGCCATTTTAGAAAGGACAGGGTATTTTGAACAATTTCCTCTCCACCAAGCTAAAACATCAAAGCTTTTTGAATTAGGGATGACAATTTTTTCAGCTAGGTACTCATCTAATTATGACTTTATGGGTTCAAGAATAGCCCCACTCTCCTTAATAAAATTCTCATAGTCATTCACACCTTGTGGGGTTTAACTATCCTCTATATTGATGTAAGCATCGGGGATGAGTGGTGACTTGATTAGGTGAATATATTTACTAAATTATTCTTTTCTTCCTCACAATATTCTTTATAAAGATCATTTAAAGCGTATGTTAAACAAGTAAGATTTCTAGCTGACTCCCCTTTTCGTGGATAAAGAATGGGAAAACAATATATTGGAAGCTTCATCTTGAATCGTGGATCCATTGCAGCACTAATTGACATGACCATGTTACTTTCTCCCCAATATTTGACAAACTTTTCCTTCATTTCTTGTGCCATCTCTCTAACATAATGATTTTCGTCGATTATTTTTTTTTCTATCACTTCTTTGACACGTTTTATTTCGATAAAAACAAGTTTGAAGTTGGATATTGAGTTTTGGAAAATATTATAATAACTTGATTAAAAACTCCAAGAAAAGAACATACTCCCTCAACCCTCTCCCAAACTTCTACATCAGGCACATAATTCCTAAACCCTCCATCATGAGTAGCATATCTCAAAAAAACTTGTTTAAATTGAATAGCATTATCCAACATGTTAAAAGTAGAATTCCAACGAGTTGAAGCATCTAAAATTAATTTTTTAGACTTAACATTCAAATGTGCAGAAATTCACCAAAATTAATTCAATGACCTTCCGACGCTGCTACATATTTTACCCCGTCTTGAATTCGATCAACAATTGGTTTAATTGGAACTAACTCATCTTGCACGCATAGATTTAAAATATGTGCAGAACACCTAGCATGAAACATTTTCCCTTTAATTGACAATGACCTCTTCCTAATACGGAACATGTCTTTCAGATTACGGAAGCAACATCATTTGATTTAGCATTATCAACGGTTATTGTTCAATCTTATCAACTATCCCCCATTCATCTAAATATTTAAATAACGAATCTAAAATTACATCTATAGAATAAGGCGGGGGAACTTTACATAAATTAATAACTCTCATATTGAGTTTCCAAGTACTATCAATCCAATGTCCAGTGATAACCATATACCTGATTTTTTGATGAGATGAGGTCCACATATCCGTTGTGACATTAATCTTCCTAACTGACTTAAAAAGATCTTTTAGTTTTTTCATTTCAATGTCATAAGAAGTCTTACAATCAGTTTTGACAATTGTCCTCCATATTCTATGCCAGTGAGGAGTAGCTTCCCGCATTATTAAATTAAACATGAAACTTTCAGTGTGTCAAAATGGCAACTCATTTATCATTATGTAATGAGAAACAACCTTCCTCATTTCAGTACGGTCGTACTTGAAAGAAGCAAGAGTTACCTTAGATGACTTCTCTCCTTGAAACTGTAGTTCGGTTTGCTTTGAGAATCCATGTTTTTTTTTGTACCTGGCCACATGTCTACTAAATGTTGTTCTACATGACATAGTTTCATCACCAATACTTCTTAGATTCTCCTCAAATTCAGCATTATTTGGAAAATTTTCAATGTGATTAGATCTTGGATTACTTAATGTCATATTAATAAGAACCTGAAAACAAATGTCATGAATGATTAATCAAAATAGGTAAATATTATGAGATGTAATCAAGAAAGTATACAAAAAGTAATTATCCTTTTAAGGTCATCATTTAAAAACTTACAATAAACCAAAAGTTTAAGTTGGATTATCTAAATTACATACATAAACATGATGATTAAAAATTACAATAATCTAAACATAAGAAAAAAAGAAAGAGGTATCAAAGTTCAAACCTCAATATTAACAAACTTCAATTTGGGGGAAAAAGGGAGTTATGTCAGCCGGAGATTTGACGAGGTGAAAGCTTTAATACATATTGATAATTGTGTGGTTACCTATTTACCTTTACTACACTTCAATAAAGGGAAAGTTGTCTCCAACTTACATGTGTTAGACTCTTAGCTTTAGGTACTTTTACTGTCTCTTGTACAAATTTGTGTTATTTTTTTAACTTTTGAATTTTTTTATAGAATAATTAACACAGTGTTTATATTTAAATTATTTTTTATTTATATATTTATATTTATACGAACTATTATGTGTTTTAAATATCGTCTAATTTTTCATAATTTGCCGATAAATTCTCAAATATATTGGACTCATTCAATTTTTAAAATATGATTCATCGCTTTAAATTATTTTTAATGGTATATTCATTTTAAATAAGACTAATATATTAATGTTAATAAAAATATTAAAAATTTTTGATTTATCATTTCAATACATTCTCAATTTCCGATAAATTATAATGGATATCTCAATCGATTAGTACTGCTTTTCAAAATTTATAACCATGAAACTATATATTGTTTTTTTTCTAATTGTCTCACTTTCTCAAAATGATTGAAATCTCTTTTTAGAAAATGAATATTGATTATTCAATTTTACTAACTTTGTCAAAAAAATAATTAAATCATGTCATTTTTTTCCAAGTTCAAATGTGAAATTTTAATGTACGATATAATCACGTTAGTCTACTACTAGAGTAAATATGTCACAAAACATCACTTAATAATTTTTATTAATACATTTTATCTCGTCACTTATTAATAATATAATTTTTTTAATGAAATTATCAAACATTGTTATCATGACTTAATCCTAAACCTATTCGTCTCAAATTCTTCATATTTTCAAATTTTCATGAACACTATTAAACAAAACTTGTAATATACAAAAACCAATTGAAGTAAAATTTCAAAAATTAATAAAACTTCGACATCGATGATTTAAAAAGTAATGTACGATTTTTAAAATTATAATGCCTCAATAATTTAAAATAAAATTGAATACATTCTTAAAACTCGACTTAAGAAATAAAATAATATATATTAAGAAACAGTGTAAATGTGATTGTGTCAGTATATCATTATAGGATAAGACTAGTATTCGATCTTGATATGACTTGTGAAACTATAAATTACACTTTAAGATTGGTCGAATTAAAAATATATATGAACTATTAGTGGACAACTCGACTCGGTCCGAACTCGGCTCGTGTTCCGCTCAGCTCGATTGTTCGTGACCAAACTCGGGTTTGGCTCGTGTTCGGCTCGTTTATTAACGAGCCGATCTTGAATATTACTTTCGGCTCGGTTATGAAACTCAGCTCGACTCGGCTTAAAAAAATAACTCAGTTCGGTTCAGACAAAACTCAGCTCGACTCTATTCATTCGCAGCTGTATTTAAAATGACCGAAAATCATTTTTAGGTTTGAAGCTAGACGCTTTGTTAACTTTTCATTTCAATGCGAGATTGGAATTGAAACGCTGCTCTGATACCAATTTCGAGGAAACTAATTAAGTTGCTATTGTATCTTGACTGACTACAATACTTTATATATATAGTTTTACAGAATTTTCAAGAAATTATATTATAGATGATTCAATAATGAACCTACACATAATGCTAGCTAGTTGATTACATTAGAAGGTTCGTGAACTCATAATTAATATTTAATTTTTTTACCATAATATAGTAGAAAAACATGAATGTGAAAGTATAATACAGTGGTTTCAACAAAAAGTTGTTTTTAAAGTTCATCAAACAGTTTTTCACGTTTTTCACGTGTTTATTTGAGCAAATTGCTGTTTTTCAGACAATATTAATATCAAGCATGTCAAGCACAGCCTGAATACACTTGATAGCTAAGATACTTGTAATATTAGTTTTAGATTTTATTTATTATCTTGACATACCTAGCTATCATATCAAATATGTATTGTTAGATGTTAATATTTTATTCAACTTATGAATTTTTGGAAGTTTTATATGTAACGGATTACATTTTTAGAGTTAATCTTATTCTTCCTAGGCTATTAAATTTAAGTAGATATCACTTGGATATGTTATACATGTAGTTTTTCAACATTATTGGAGATTTTCTCCATTATATACGAAGTATTATATACAAAGTGTTGCATATTTTTCCTAAAAAACCTGAGATACCATAGAATTTCAATATTATAAATATTTTTATTTATTATTAGAAAGTATTGTGTAATCTTACAAACCTATGATATAATGTATTTTTTATATTATAAGTTTTTTATTTATTTTTGAAAAGCATTATATATTCTTAAGGACTAACAAAATATATCATATATATTTCTTTCAGCAGTATCTTTTAAAATCAAATATTTATTTAAAGATTTAAAAGATCCTGGTGATTTTTTTTCTGAAATACTAACAACTCAATGTCTATATATTGTAGTCGTCGCTTTCATCTGATCATCACCTGATTTTATATTCACCGGAGCAGCTGTTTCATATAAGTTATATTTTCCTTGCGTCCTTTGCTTTCACTTTTTCATTTTCTGCTATGGCTATTAACGTAACATGGAATAATGTACCCACTCAGTTGCTTCAAATTATAGGAAGTAAGATTGGTTCAGCGAACGATTTCGTAAGATTTTCTGCTGTAAGCAAAACATGGCAATCCGTCATGTCCGAAAGGAGGGAAGCTGAGAAGGCACTATTGCTCCTGCCACCCGAGTCTCCACTCCTCCTCCTGGCTGAAGAAGTACAAAGAACTTTACTAAGTTGCGATATCAATAGCGACGAAGATGAAGATGGATCTGAGGAAAACGTGGATGACGATGTGGAAAAGAGCGAAGAGGAGGACGATGATGAGGAAGATTTTGGAGATGAGAGCGGGGAGGATGAGTTTGATGAGGATGAAGAAGACTATGGAGATGAGAACCAGGTGGACAGCGGAGATGAGGACATGGAGGTCGAGCAGGAGGGAAGCGGGGACGAAGAGATGGAGGTTGGCCAGGAGTTGCAAGTTGACGGTTTTCAAGACAACTGGAATGATCGATACCAGTACATGAAAAGGTATTATCAGACCTCAGTTGGTACTGCTCGTGGAATATATAGTCTTTCAACCCGAAAGCTACATACCATTGAGTTACCAGAGGCAGCTGGAAAAGTGGTTTTGGGAACAAAGAAAGGATGGATGCTAACATTAGGAAAAAGGTTCGAAACAAGTCTATTACATCCTTTATTAAGACAGGAAGTTTCACTTCCAACTATGCGTGTAGTTCGCGTTGGGAATGAGTACAGCTCATATAAAGGAGTGTTTTTGAATTATGTTCGAAAAGTTTCCATGTCTTCTAACATACATTGCAATGATAGACCTGATCCCATAATAATGATCATTTATGGAGATAGTGGATATTTGGCATTTGCTAGACCCGGAGACAAAGTGTGGACAAAGGTGGACGTTCCTTGGAATGGCACCTTTACTGATATTGCTTACCATAGGGGAAAATTTTACTGCGTCAACTGTAAAGGATCCACATTTGTGTGCCATGTTGATGATTACTACACAAATGGAAGACAGGCTACGGGAACAAAAATTGCAGATTGTCCCTTAATCGAACCTGCAGGCAGTGATTTTGTTGAAAAGTATTTGGTCGAATCAGGAAATCATTTGTGGTTGCTTGTGCGCCTACGTACAATCAAGCTTTATAAATTAAGCTTGAGATACCGTACGACCGGTTTCTTGGTTTTGAAATTGAAAGAAGATGTTTCACAAGGTGGCCTTGAAACTCGAAATACTTGGATTCAAAAGAAGAACCTAGACAACAAGGCATTCTTTATTGGCAGAAATTCATCTATATCGCTGCCATCTTCGGGCTGCATAAGTCCGAATTGCATTTATTTTACGGATGATGCCAGGGAGCTGTACTTCCCTGACGGAGGAGGCCACGATATGGGGGTTTTTAATGTGGAGAGTGGTACCATTGTACCACATTTTCAAGGGAAATCATTACACCCGGTCTCTCCTCCATTCTGGTGTATTTGAATCTTATCAGATCTTTAAATGTACAAGGCAAATTTATGCATACACAATCTGGTTTACATCTAGGATTAAAACATATTTTGGTTGCTTCGTAGTGATGTTACTTGTTCAACCATTTGTTTTCTGATCTAATGAAGATGTTCGTATTAAAATATTAAATTAGTAAAAGTTTTTTTTCCCGTCTCTTGTCATTCAGTGTCCTTTAAGGTTGCTTAATATAAATTTGCCCTAATATTTTCTTCAAAAAATAAGAAATTTTAAAATTAAGAATGGATTTTGCTTGTACATATAAAATTGAGGGATAGATATCATATTGCATTTTTTCTCTTTTGATACAATTTCAAGTGCAAGAGTGTTTATGTTTTAGGCAAGGAATGAACTACTATAGTATTTGTCTCTTATGCATGCACTGAGAAATTTTATTAGAAATTGCATTTGGGGGCCTACTTAGTAATTTAACTTTAAATAAATGGTGGAGTCATAGAAGGTTTTGCCTAAGAATTTCAAGTATTTGCTGGCAAGCAAACTCGGAATTAAAAAATTTCAATAAATATATTTTCTTTAATCTAAAACTCTCTTCCTTTTCAATTGTTTTGACTTTTATATCGTCGCTGAAAGGAAAAATGATGTAGTATATTTAATATAAAATCCAAAATTTTATATTAAACAGATTTAAAATTCTAGACTTCTATTTAATATATCTATTTAAGTCTAGCTTTGTTTGTTTGCATCTCAACAAAATGCAAACAGATTATCATTATAATTGTAAGGTGTACATATGTAATTATTTTTCATTACAATAGAAAGATAATCCTAAACAATAAAATCCTAAAATAACAAATAATATACTTTTCCATTACAACATTATAAAATGTCTTCCATTAGCTTAATTATGTAGTAACTCCGTATTTATTCTCAGTTTGGTTGGAGGAGTAATACACACAAATATACCATATTCAAATATGTATTGTTAATTATTAATCCAAATAGTTATCAGTAATATAATAAATAAGATGCCTAATCCTAATAAATCTTAACCATCCGCTCTCGAGCTAAGCCCTCCTTATTTCTATAATGTATATATAGTTATCCCAAATTTGGCAGCAAGACATACCATACTTGTTGCACAAGTCTAGTTATACAAGTCTTCCAGGTGTCTAATTACTAAACTTTGTAACCAAAACTTATCATACATATATATATATATATATATATATATATATATATATATATTATTAATTTTCTACACATACAATTATTATTCTATCCATAATCGTCTCGCATCACCGAAGCCCATTACTATCATAGCCTTTTCATCTCCATATTGTTGTTAAAGTATGTGTATGTGGATCTGTTGTAAGTGTATAGGACTGGTGTATGTGTGTTTGATTCTGGTATATATTTTCAGTATATAGAACACATAGAAGAATGTTTATATTTCTGTAACTTGATAATATTTTTTGAATATGATCAACTTCTCATACAAACTTTCCATTTATAATAAGAGAAGATAATCCATCATACATGTATTAATTGAGATACATCTTTTCGGTTCTATGAATCTAACTTAATTCATTTGTATATATTAAATGTCACCTTCTAGAATATTCGAACAACTCAAGAGTTAAGTTTATCCAACATATTCCCCCTTAAACTAACTCTTTTCTATCTTTCATTCCTATCAACCTTTTGTAAGTATTCAGCAAAGCTTTTGACAGTGGTTTGGTGAGCACATCTGCAATTTGATCACGACTAGCAACATAACGCAGATGCACATTCTTCTCCTTCACATGTTCCCGAATAAAGTTAAACGGCACATCAATGTGTTTGCTCCTTTCATGATGTACTGGATTTTTGGCAAGCTCAATTGCGGATTTGTTGTCAACTCTTATTTCCGTAGATGTTTGTTGTGGGATCTTTAACTCGCTAAGTAATCTTCTCAACCAAATAGCATGACAAACACACTAAGACGCTGCCACATATTCTGCCTCACAAGTTGACAATGAAACTGTAGGTTGTTTCTTGGAATACCATGTAAATGCTGTGTTTCCCATAAAAAACAAGTAACCAGACGTACTTTTGCGGTCATCCATGTCTCCACACCAATCACTATCAGAATATCCCAGCAACTTGTAGTCTGTAGTACTTGAATAAAACAATCTCAGTGACTTTGTTCCTTGAATATATCTCAGAATCCTTTTAATTGGCTTTCAATGTGACTGTTTTGGATCTTCCATAAATCTGCTTGCAATACCAACACTATATGCAATGTCAGGCCTTGTGCAGGTAAGATACCTCAGGCTTCCAACCACACTCTGATATAAATTTGCTTCCACTGAATTTCCTCCCTCAAATTTTGAAAGCTTTGTTCCATGTTCCATTCGAGTTGCTACTGGATTGCAGTCCTCCATCCTGAACTTTTTCAGAATATTGTTTGCATATGCTTCTTGAGAAATAAAAATACCTGACTTATCTTGATTCACCTCAATGCCAAGAAAATATCTCATTAATCCTAAGTCAGTCATCTCAAACTCTTGTGTCATCTCCATTTTAAAATCTTTAATCATCTCTTCATTGTTCCCCATGAAAATAAAATCATCAACATAAAGTGCAACAAGTAAAATGTTACCTTGCCTTTCTTTGACATACAGGGCTGACTCATAGGGACATTGTATGAATCCATTCTTCTTGAAATAGGTGTCAATCCGAGTGTTCTTGAAATATTTGAGCAGCTTGTGAGATTAGAAGCCTTATTGTCTCCATTCTGGCCACGGGTGCAAAAACCTCATCATAGTCTATCCCAGCCTTTTGTCGGTAGCCCTTTGCAACTAACCGTGCCTTAAATCTTTTTATTCCTCCTTGAGCATTCATTTTCTTCTTATAAACCCATTTAACATCGATAGGCCTACAATCTTTTGGAGCTTCCACAAGTTCCCAAGTTTTATTCTTTTCAATTGCTTTGATTTCCTCA
>PHNY01136865.1:14513-25201 GCA_003724115.2 Anethum foeniculum
AGCAACAATACAACTCCAATAGGTTGGCAACCAAGGGTGCCATGCCACATAAGAATTGGTAACCCCTTGGCAACCCCTATTGGAGATGCTCTAACTTGCGATGTACTCTCAATAGAAATATATTTTTATAAAATATTAAGTACAAAATGACGTGGTGTTGGTAATATGACATTATAAAATATCCTTATTGGTTGAGAACAGTGTTTTTTTTATTGCTAAATAGTGAATATCGATGTTAATGTATATGAGCCAATTATATTTGATTGAGTTACAACCGATTTCGAATACAACATGTTTCGTTTTGAATCTTTTTTAAATTTTGTTTTGTACTTCTAGTATTTTCCATCCGTTGAAATAAAACTTTTATAAAAAATTATATCAATATAAAATGTGCATCGAACACGGTTTTGGATAGGGCTGTAAATTAATCGATATGTAAATTAATCGATATGCTCATTAATAGTTCTGTGTCCGGTTCGAAAAAAATTCGGCCCAAGTTCGATTCAATTTACAAACGAGTCGAACATGAACACAATTTTAAGATTCGGTTTGTAAATGAGCTTAACTTGAGCATAATATAATTCGGCTCAAAAGTTCGCGAACAAGTTTAATTGCAATTTTCGTGAGTTCATTAACATAATTTGTGAACATACTCGTTGATATACCGTGAATAAGTATATGAATTATTAGCTTTAAATGCTCGTAAACATGTCATGACACACGCTTATAAGATAATATTGATGAATAATTTGTATATATTTACCTTAAAAAAATTAGCAATTTTGTTAAATCATTTATTATTTTTTATTCAATTTATTAATTGTTTATATTTATAGGATTTAAATTATAATACATGTTAGATGGTAAATATATAACCCAAATATTTATATAACTTATGTTCATGTATTCAATTAGTTTGTGTAATTTAATCAAAATCAGAATGCTATGATTTATTTGGTTAGTAAAGGTTTTAAAATTGTTATTTGATATTTTTAATTATTTAAAAAAAAATAAATGAAACTTATGCAAAAATTTAGGAATCGTTACAGCGAGTTCATAAACTAAGTTGTTTGTTTATAATTAAGAGTCCGTGTTTGTTAAACCATAATTCGTGAACTGTTCGTGAACATGTTCACAAATAACTTTTTTTTTAATAAGTCGATACACGAATGAAAACTTTGACTCGATAAAAGTTCGATCTCGATTTCGAGTTCAAGTTCAACATATTATTAACGAATTGAAACATAAATACTTAAGAGTTGGGCTCGGTTTCGTTCATTTACAGACCACCACGGGAGTACTTTTTAAATTATTATTTTATTTAAAAATAATCCTAATTTCATGAAAGTAAAGTCAACCAAGTAAGGAAACATCACTAGCTAACTTTGGTTTCATACAATTGTATAATGAGAGTGTTAAATGTGAGCTTAACTTGAAGATACAAAAACGAAATGTCGGAGGAGGGTGGCGCCGCCGCAAAACCATCGTCCCTCCGGTGGAGTATTCTTCGCCGTGCTCTTCTTCCTCGTTCACACCATACCGGTTAGCTCATTTCTCCCTTAATCACTCACACACTTATATATGTGTATCCAATAATTGTGATTAAATATAGTATTTGTGGGCAGATAAACACAATTCTGAGATTGGGATTGAGCGTGTTTCTAGGAAGACTACTCATGGATTTAATTTAATACCATCTTGTTTAGTCGAAAATCGAAACGATTCATCATCTGTATCCTCATCATCATTGATCAACACTAAAGAAGCTGCTTGTTTTTACTATACATTGCCTATTCCTAATGCTCCTAAGCTCTTTTTGTTGTAAGATTTTTTTTCCTTATTATTTTACTTTTACCCTTTTACTAATTCTATTTTTTATGCGGTTAATAGATTGATTGATGATGGTTGTGAACTTGTGTGATGTAGTCAGAGAGTTAGCAGTAATGATGTTCTCGGTGATTTTGAGATATGCAACAGATATGATATTGACAACACTGGTCTTGTTTGTAAGTTCGTGTTTTCTTTAAAGAGTTTGTTACTTGTTATTGTAGTTATTTACATGAAAGGTTTTCAATTTAGGAAAGAATGTAAATATAGAATCTTAGGATTTTTTATTTTTTTATTTTTGGGGGGAGGGGGGTTGCAGGGTTATTTTTTGTGCCGCATTTGCGAACGACACGAGGTTTTTCAGGAAGGAAAGCAGAGGGAAGTACAACAAGTGAAACTGAATATCTTTCAGTAGCGTGCTTCCGACTTTTACTTTTATGGAGAGGACGTAAAGAAGGGATATAGATGGAAATAAAAATTGTATTACAAATAATTTAAGCACTCTACCTCCATTTTATCCCATCTCTAGTCGAAGTAAATGTTTTATACGTTTTCCTACAGTAAAATCGGGAATATGGATATGAGTGAAAACCCACTGTGCAATCTCTTCGTCTGCTTTAATCTGAATTTAAAACTTCGAAGTAGGGTGTTTAATGTGTACTTAGCTCAATTACTTGCTTTTTACATAATCCTACAGGTCCCTGGCCATCAGAAGAAGTTCTTGCTTATTATTGTTTGTCACATGCAGAAATATTCAGGTATATAAGCACTTTATCTCATCTTTGACTTGAATGTAGTTTTAATAACTCCATCTGTGCCGCATCTTGTATCTTTCCTAATTTTTAACTTATATGCACCTCTTTCTACTCTCTTTAGATCCAAAACAGTCATTGAACTAGGATCAGGATATGGGTTAGCTGGTTTGGTTGTTGCTATGGCTACTGAAGCATCGGAAGTTGTAATATCAGACGGAAATCCTCAAGTAGTTGATTGTATCCTTTTCATGTTGTCATGTACAGCTTTGTGTTAATAAGAAGGCACCGCAGGTACACATATTCTTAGTAATGTGCATTTTTCTTGCCTATTCAGCTTGATATCCGTCTCTAATATTCAGCATATTTGCTTTATATAATCGTAGGACTTGTAAGTTAATTTCCCTGTCCTAAATGTAGCAATTTCGCTAATTTAAATTCTTTACCATTTAGGCTCAGATATCTTTCAATACATCCTTTCTTTGGATACAAAATGGATATTCTTAACATACAGATATTCAGCGTAGTATTAATGCCAATTCTGATGCATTTGGCCCTAGCAAGGTGAAGTCTTTGATGCTTCACTGGAATAAGGAAGAAATATCAGACATTTCCAATAAATTTGATGTCATTGTGGCAAGTGACTGGTAATTTTCTCAGACTCTTTTTTTTTTCTCTCTCTCTTTGAAGCACTTTTTAAAAAAACAACTATACCACTATACATCACATGATACAATAAATTAGGAACCAAAGTACTTTAAACAACTATACATCATACAGACATGGATACAATAAATCAATGGGTGACTACAGATTGGTTTAAATTAAACCACAGATTGCAGTTTGGCTGTTTGGGTCTGGGAATTGCAAAGGCCAGCTGCTTTTGTTTGATTGCGGTTTGAGCTTACAGCAAACTGATTCCAACCCGAATTGCATGTATATATAATTCTTAATCATATATTAATACAAACCCTAGTCTATCGTTTCCTTTATTCCCTTCTGGATTCTCTCCTTTTTTGTCTTCCAGAAGACTTGTATGTTTGGTTCAGAAAAGGCATATAAATAAGATCCCTCCAATTTTGACCCAGGTCCCTAATATTTGCCCTTTTACTTGACCTGATTTTTGGGTTTTTGGCTACCCAACTACATGGTATTCGACATCAAGACTTTAACAGCTTTAGAAGTAGATTTACCATCACACAAGATTTCCGGTTTAGAATTACCCTTTTTTGATTTAGTCTAACTGAATTGTGCGTAGAAATAGAACATTATTAATTTGTATAAACTGCACCAGTATATTTACATGCTCAAGTAGCTTTATGGTAAGCAAAATTTAATGATGGCATATGATTTATATGTGACACTGGCATATACTTGTCACGTGCAGTACTTTCTTTACGGAATTTCACAAAGGCCTCGTTCAAACTCTTGTAAAGTTGTTAAAAAGGGATGGTCCCTCTACAGCCATCTTTTTTAGCCCCAAAAGAGGTGACACGTTTGATAAATTTATAACTGAAGTCAAAGAGAGTGGTCTGCATTTCTGCATCGATGAGATCTATGACACCGAAATCTGGAGGAAACATCAGGAATTCGTCAAAGGTGATGACTCGTGGCCTAACTATGACAAGGATCACTGTTATCCTTTATTAATCAGAATAACTCGGTGAATAATTATGTATAAAATCTTCATAGTAGTGGGATTTACCTGTACTCGAAATTCATCTATTGCTTCATAGGATCACACCTTTGGCTAGTTTCTAGCTCCTTGTAGGATGGTTTTGGTTCATGTACTCTGTGATCAATTAACGATTTGAATTGCTAATGACTTGGTGTGTACAAGCACTCCATATTTTCAGATACTAGCCCAGGCCGTAGCTGGCTAGCTGATTTAGATCTTCCATTTAAGAAAATAATGTTTAATATAGTGTTCTTTACATTAGACGATCCTATACACTGACAAATGGTAATGTAATTCGTTCATTTAATTACATCGTATTGAGATAACGGTGCTTTGTGAGTTTTCGCATAAGCTAGAGTACTTGACATTCCTATGGATTACTTCTCTAGGTCAAACAAGTAACTGGTACAGGTAGGTACTAGTAATATGTGCTTATTTGGGCAAAATAAGGCAAAACACATAGGATTATAAGTATACTTTAAACTTTGAAAAATGATATAAAAAATCCCCAAATTTTAGTATTTAAACTCCAAACATTGTAGTTTAGGTGTTGTACATCCTGGCTAAAGCTAAACTAGTAAAAGTGGAGCTAATCTGTTGGTTCCCTTACAAAAAGAAAGAATCGAGAATATAAAATTACTCGAGAGCTGAGGAAGGTCAGAAGGTAATTTTATAGTCGCTGATTGGGGGTTGTTTGTGGCCTAGCCTTCAGGGGGTAACTATTAACTTCAGTTAATCATATGGTTCAAAGAAGCAGATCATACGGACATTTGTTTCTTGTATGTAATTTTTAAGTTTGCAAGTTAGCATTACTACACAAGCTGCTCGAGTGGAGTGTAATGTAAATGTGTAATAACGCATCCGTGGTAGTTGTTGGCAGGTCAGTAACTACTAACGAGTATTCTTTCTATCAAAGTTCCAACTCTTTCCGATTTCATCTCTTTATTTAAGTTGCCATATTCAATCGAGTTAAATGTAGCCTGCATTTGTGTTTTGATTTACATATTTTCAAAATATCATTTTGCATCTCCTAGTTTTAAAAAGGGTCATATTGAAACATTATCACACTCTTTCTCTAACGATTTTACATTAATCCATTACACTTTCCGGTTAAAAATTTATTTTCCTCATGTTTTGCTATTTAACGTTAACAATATACATGAACAGAAAACATATTTTACTATTTAACATTAACGGTATACATGACCGGAAAACATGTGGTAGGTTGCTATATTTTTTTTGCTTAATTATATTTTTTTTGCTAGTAGGTTGCTATATGACTCGTCTAAACCAGTGGAGGTGCATAAAGATTTTTTGAAAGCAGTTATATCAAAACTTAATTATTGAGAAATTAGGGGATGCAATATTATTTTCTTTTTAATAACCGACTTCTGAAAGATTTGTGAGTAAGAACATCTTCAATGCAATAAAATCTTTAGCTAAAATCTCATGTGTATGTGCAGTGTCATAAATATAATTATAGATATTGTGTAAAAATATTTTGTACTTCAATAATACAAAATTTTTAGCTGAAATTTTAGCCAACCTTTCGCCATATTTGTTCCATTATAGCCATTGAAATACTCCCTCCGTCCCGTTTATATTGGTCACATTTCTTTTTTCGTCTGTCCCAAAAGTATTGGTCACATTTTCTTATTAAAGCAAAAAACATGTTAAATATGTTAAGTTTTTCTAAATATGTTAACAATTGATGTTAAATTTGGTAACTTTTAACTAATTGTTAAATACATGTTTTTTTATTGATGACCAATATTAGTGGGACGGAGGAAGTAAAACATTCTATTTATAACAAACTGAAATAATAATAGCATATTATATTTAAAATATGGCCAAACCATTTTAGCCAACTCCCCTCAAGTACAATCTCCAACAGATTCAGTAAATTTTAGATTATTTTAAATTTTAGCCTGGAGATGCTCTAACAGACTTGACACAGGACAAATAGAGATTTGTCATTTGCTTTCATTTTTTCGTTTTTTATACTAATGTTAAGGACGAAGATGACATGGCCAAGGGCAGCAGTTAACTGAAAGCCGTTCTTCACCTTGGTAAGACGAGTGAGAATACTTTCATATTAAGTGAAAACCTAGATAGAACAACTCATGCCCTCACCGAAGTAGGACAACTGGACAAGTGTTGCTCCATCAACTAGCAGTCTAGCACCACAAAAACAAAATTCACAAATCACAGTTTAAAATCATGGTTAGACAATATTCTCCATCCACTTTATTTAATCACCTCATTTTAGAGAAACTATTTAAAATTTCTCATGCAACCCTCAGCTATAAATGTCGATTACCTCTTTACTCTTAGTGTATACCAAGATGAACAATTGTTGTGTTTGGAAGTGTAAAGTACGGAGACTTGGATCCTCTATTGATGTCTTTCTTCCTAAAGCTAGACTTTAAAATTTTAGTCCTAAGATTCTCCTGATCTATGTAGAGAAAACTAGTAACTGAAAGGGGGCAATAAGGCAACATGCCAGCTGGTACCTAGATAAGAGTACAAGGCAACATACAAAGAAACAACAATGACACTCAACTCGAGTGCACACAGACAAGCTTTAAGAGCAAAGTTCCTCGAAAACTAAATTTAATCACTACCATAAACAAGCGCTTTATAAGCAAAGTTCCTTGAAAACAAATTTTAATATCCTCAGCACTATCTAGTGATGAAAGTATTACTCCCTCCGTTTCACAATACATGTCCACTTTAGAAGAAAAAATTTGTTTCAAATTAGTTGTCCACTTCAACTTCCAATGTAAGTTTATATTTCCAAAATAAATTCTACACCACCTATCTCTAATTTATATTTCCAAGATCAACTATATTCCACATATTATACTCAATTAATGCAATTAATACAACTTTTTTCATCAACATCCACATTTCTTAATATGTGTGNAGTGGACATGTATTTTGAAACGGAGGGAGTACTATCTGACTTTGATAAAAACATGCATATCAGTATAATAATCAGAAATATCCACAAAACATTGTATTAACAAATCCATGCTATTCACAAGTTACTAAGTTGATAATTGATAATGAGTTGTTCTTAAGATTGATGATTAATATACAGGAAGGTAAACTTAGAAAGTCAGTAACACTAAGGGCAAAAAAGTAACAGACAAGCATATTAAATTAAAGAACAAGAAAAGACAACAAATAACTAACATATAGCACGAATAAAATATTCGCTTCGCTATCCCATGAATATAAAATACGTCCAATTTGCAACCCTCACTAGTAAACTCCTCGTGCTGCAGAAGTGACCAAATTAAAAAGACGCACGAAAGATGACAAAAATTGCATACTTAATAGGGCAGCCAAGAGTATATAAAAAATAACAAATTTGTCAAAAGTTACTTCAGGGAGAAGGTTTCTTCTTGTCATAATAAGAGAATTTAGGAACCAGTCATGAAAGAAGCTTGCACCTGTTTAACAACCCAGTTAAGTATCTCTGCAGAAATCAGACAAACCTAGACTACCACCACAGAAGAGATTGGCCTCACAAACTCCTCCCACCACACAACCCAAACGTTTTTAGATTATCTAGTCACCTAAACCGAGAAGATTTCTTCTTGTCATTATAAGAGAATTTAGGAACCAGTCACAAAAGAACTTTGCACCTGTTTAACAACCCAGTTAAGTTTCCCTGCAGGATTCAGACAAGCCTAGACTACAACCACAGAAGAGATTGGCCTCGCAAACTCTTCTCAGATTATCTACTCATCTAAACCAGTTTTATGTGAACACAATCACAACCATCAAAGCTTGTATCCTAACTACACCTCAATAATAAAACAGTTTTCATCATCTACTAATCAAACATCAGTAGTTAGTTTGAGGGAGATAGGAATCAAATAATTGTGCTTAGTTTAAAAAATCTTTAACAATTTTATTGACAACGTTATCTATTTGGTCTAATTACTCAGCTCATCACCTGTCATTACAATCAACAGATCCTAAATGGCATCTCTTAGATAAATCTATGAAGCTATAAGAGTGAGATAAGTTGCTTGTGAAAAACTTCCAGGAACTACCACCTTATCAATATCTACGTCAATGCAGGAGGGAAAGAATTCAGCTAAAACACAATTAACTACATCCGCAAAAAAGGACAAATACGGCGATAATCCCATTAATTATCTAGTGAGGTGTTGCCTCCTATAGTATGAGATTCATAATGTTAATAATAATACTGTAATTAATGACCTTATTCATTCAAGGAGTCATTCTAATTGCTGCCTATCAAGAAGAGGCAGGTTCACAAGCATGTATAGGGCTTTCACAAGCATGTATAGGGCTTTCGCAAGCATGTGTACGGCTCATCTTAAGTTACAAGTGTGTACTAACTGTCAAGGGCGAAGTAAATCTCTACACGAAAACTAGCACACTGAACCTTATCACAATTAAAATCTATCAACAAAAAGCAATTAGAGCATAAAACCAACGGAATAATAACATTGAAAAATTTATAACCAAAATCTACTCTAGCAGAAACAAAATATAGATCAAGCCGACAAGCGAAACCGACAAACAAAAGTAGTCCGAAAGAAAATTCATTCATAATGTCAGTTATTAGTAACTGAACCAACCAACCAACCAACGAAAACCAACCAAGTTTGATCGTTATGACCGATATATGTATATTAACATGAATGGATCATCCCCAATAAACCCCAAAAACTATCCTATCATGATACCCAAGTCAAAAATCTAAACCAGAATCAACGCAACATCATTTCATCAAAAGAACAAACAAAAAGTAAACAGATAACCATCATTTCAAATGATCACCGCCAGTTATTCTCTAGCATTGCTACGACAGTCCTTGGCATAATGCCCTGGCTCCCCGCAGTTGTAACAGCTTCCACCTCCCCTTCCGCCACCAGTGCCAACAAACCTATCATACACCCTTCCTCCACCGCCACCAAACCTATCAAAACCCCTTCCACCGCCACCGCCACCACCAGTACCAATCGGACACTCCCTCGCCAAATGCCCACGCTCTCCACAAGTATAACAACCGCCTCCACCTAATCCTCCTCCACCAGCAGCAGCAGCATTCCTCGCACTCGTACAATCCCTAGCCATATGCCCAATCCCTCCACAATTAAAACAAACACCATTCCCAGCACCACCGCCACCACGAACCACACCGTAACCACCTCCACCTCTTCCACCGCCACCACGAACCACACGATCACAATCCCTAGCCATATGCCCAATCCTACCACAAGTATAACACTCTCCTCCACCACCACCACCGCCGCCTCGGGCCCCACCATAACCACCGCCGCCAACAAACCTGCCTCCACCACCACGGGCCCCACCGCCACCGCGGGCCCCAGTCTGCTCAAGCTGAGATCCGTTAGGACCGGTGACTTCAACAGCCTTAGTCTTGTTCTCTTCTAAAAGAACATAAAACTCGACCAATTGGCCGGGATAGAGAGTGCGATAGCCGTCGTATTTGATGTCGGAGTGATGAACGAAGAGATCGTCGCCGCCGTCATCGGGTTTGATGAAACCGAAGCCTTTCTGATCGTTGAATCGGAGCACAACGCCACCAGATCTAGGCACCTCCTCCGCCATTGATTAAGCCTTTTTCCCCAATTAAAACCCTAGACTAGATATATCGTTTGTATTGTATGTATTGTAGAGGCGCTCTTTGCTCTCACACACTTCCCCAATATATATACCAGTAGTCTACTACTCGTACATCACTCTACACTACTATCGCCTATTCTTGCTTCATTTTTTTCCTTCCTTTTTTTAATATTTTAAAAACTGTTTAATGTACTACTATCTATATCTATCTATAATATCTATACTATCTATCTATACTATTTTATAATATATCAAATATTGAAAATAAAAAATCTAGCAATTTTCAGTTTTCGATTATTTATTAATAATATTATTGTTAATACCCCATTTACATTAATATTTTATTAGACTTATGTATAATATAAATAAAAATATATAAATATCAGCGGAAACTTGTACATCGCACATGATGTAAACTAGTAAAATTTTAATTCATATATGAATATAAGAATATAAAAAATTATACAAATGAACGAGGTAGGCGAGCTTAAAGTTGCGCCCAAATACCTCATTGAATCGTTAGTTCTATTACTTCTAATTTTAAAAAGTTTTATGTATCTTTCTAACAATTTAATGCATATATTTATTTAATTTTATTATTATTGACCATGCATACAATTTGTGTTTAAGTGGGATCAGTACTTATCCGAGAAAAGGTCCCAAATGGCACATTTTTAAACAAAATGGCCCCAAATGGCACAATATAAAAATCTGGCCCCAAATGTCACTTAGAAACGCTACTTCGTGTAGCGTTACTTTTTTTTTTAAAAAAATCTCAGACAAACGCAACATCAAGT